>SIXB01007251.1:0-10165 GCA_007018985.1 Anopheles bwambae | reverse complement strand
TCTCTCTCTCTCTCTCTCTCTCTCTCTCTCTCTCTCTCTCTCTCTCTCTCTCTCTCTCTCTCATACACAAGCTCCCTCTTTCAGTCAGATCAAATTCTGGAGGATTTTTGGCAAAGCGAATCAAGTGCATGAATGTTTCATGAAATAATCTTTTTTTCTTTTTTCACCGAACCACACACGGGCGACTTTCCCTCAGCTGGGGAATTGCATGAAGTAGATTGATTTCGAAAGCAGCCTAGCTTTTGTTGCTTTTTTGTGTGCAGAGGGAGTTTCATTTTGCTATGCAAACGTCCCGCACATCACTCGGGTGAGTGGGACTTGGGGAATACGGGCGCAGGTTTTCGGTGGGTTCGTTTGAGTGCCGATCGAATAAACGAAAGCATCCGCATCATGCAAAGGGATGCGAGAAGCTCGAACCACACACAGTGATAAAATACCCAGGGCTGGCAGCACTAGCAGCACAGGCGGCGCATTGCATATTTATGGTAAGGGCGTGCGGCTGGCGCTGGCTTATTGGAAATGATTTGAGATAGTGAGCTCAAGATTTATCCCGGCCCGCACAACAAAGCAGCAGCACGCCGCCCACTGCACAACACGATTCAAGTCCGCCAACCGCATTTTTTTTTTACCTAATGCATGTACATGTTTTATGAGTAACGCTTAGTACTGTTTTTCGTTCCACTCTTTTTTGCTGATGGTACAATGTAGGACAGGCAGCGAGTTTGATCGGATCAAAATGGGGAGGATTTTGATTTTTTTTAAAATTTCCATAAATATTTCATTTTCAGTTAGTAGATCATTCTACAGCATATATACAAGCAGGCAGCACCCTTCCTGCATGCCAAATTTCACAACGACAATATCGAAACGGCCAAAAACAGTGCGAGGGCAAAGATTTATGACCGCCATAGGCAAAGGTTGAAAGTCTTGCGCCAAACCCACCCAACAACCGAAGCATTTCAAAATGGGCCGCTTAGCATTAATACCACAATCATCAGCACCACCGGTGTGGTAATACACCCGTGAGGGAGAAAACAGCCTCGTCAGGCGGCGAACCCCCTTTTTTCGCACTGCGCTCCAGGCACATCCCACCAGGCGGGTCGGGCACGGTTCACTCGCGGCCACGCACAAAACAACAGAGCCTATGACATGGAATCCGTGTATTGTCACCCCCTGGGAGGTGGAAAGCTCGAGCTCAGAGAAAGCGAAGGCATCCAACCGGGTCGGTACCGGGTCTGGTAAGCAGATTAAGAGATGTGCAGCGAACACCAGTAACGACGACGACGGCGGCGGCGGCGGCGTGCTGTTGGCATTCCCGGAAATGGCTTTCAAAAAGACACCGGCATGCAAAGCAAAAGGGGAAGGTAAATGAGGAAAAGTGATGGAAACATAAAAGCCACGGCCATAAAAGGGAGCCCTCATTTCTGATGCAATCGCATGTAACCCGGACCCCGGGACTGCCATCTTTATGACTTCTTCCGCTTGCTAATGACAAATTGTCACCAGCGGTGGGACACTTCTCGCTCGTCGTCGTCGTTGGTGCACACATGAATGTGGGGGAGGGGGATGTGAAACACTCCCACGGATCAAACGCAGCCGGGCGCATTCATACAGGCTTAGCGTGAGTGTGTGAGCTGTACTATGTTTTGTACCATCGCGTGCCCATGCTAGCTGTTCAAGGGTTTTGTGTATTGCAAATATTCACGAACAAAAGGTGATGTTGCGTTGTGATGGAATAATAACAAAATACGTGCAACTTTATTTAGTATTTGTGCGCTATTTTACATGCGCATTTCGGAGAAACAATGAAACAGTAAGCAGCAGTTTATTACTCGCGCTTGCAATATTTTCATTCCAGTTCGTCTTTCATTAGCCGTTACATAATAGAACTGTGTACAGTTATTAATGTGTTTTTCATAGCGTCGATCAATTCTGCCCCATGTTTCACGGCTCAACTCCCCTCCCTCCCCACCCTCCTTAGTGTAACAATAGCGCATTGTTTTACTTTAATTAACGAGCGCGCGAATTGAACGGAATTACTGGCCATGAATGCAATGTAGGCAATACATTAAACCCCTTCGACCCCATCAAAACGTTTAATGCTCAACTCAGCCCTGTAACACGCAAAAATGTTATTTCATTAACAGCGAACAAGAGTTCGCACACAGTAAACGATCGCGGATTGAAACGAATTGAGTTTGTGTATGTGTGTGTGAGTGTGTGCCTCTCACCGTCCCCGAACTAAAGCCCGACCCGAATACCGTGGTGCAGTTTCGCACCAACTTCGCTTGTACATGCAGAGCCAAGCACAATGGGTAACCATTTCGCTGGAATTGTCGTACCGTATATTCAACGTTCAGCAAAGTAAGTAAAAATCGCGGAACAGACTCACGGTACCGGAAAACGGCCATTCGCCATACCGTGGATCACTGCACTACAAAGTTACCAAACCCCGCTCGTTTGTCGAGTTTATAGTGTTCATTTTGTCATTTCATCGGAAAACGAATGAGGGGGGGGGGGTTCTTGCCCTCCTAGTGCCGTACTTTTTCAAACAGAAATTAAACATCCCTTCCCGGCGAAGTGCACTTTTATCAGAAGTGGAAAATAAATCTCCCATCGCAAGTAGTGCGGCGTAGTAAAAGCGGGTACTGCTCCCTCCTCCCTTTCCCACCCCACCCATTTGCTGAGTGGTAGTGGTGCAATTGTGCCGTCGCTTTTTTTTTCTTCTTCTTCCTGTTCCGGATGGATGGGCGGGAGCCCCCGAAAGCCACTTCGCCTATAAATTCTAACGGAAAGGAAATGGAAAACCTGAATCTGCACCAACCGAGCTGGGATGGAGTTTAATCGAAAAGAGCGAAGAGGGGGAATCTGCAGTAGCACTAAGAACAAAAAAAGGCTGATTTTAAATAAAATAGCACACACAAAAAACACATCTGATACCAGCATTCGCCGAAGTCACAATTGCTACCGGTCAAAAAGTGTGGGCAAGAGGCCGATGGGAGAGGCAGGCAATGGCAAAGTGAACAGCGTCTCGGTTTGGCCACATGGTTGAGTGGTTTTTATCTGACAGAATGCATTTGCAACAGATTGTCCTTCTGTCTGCGCTGCTTGTTTCGGTGGGTGACAAGAGGAACAATGTATTTGGGGGGGGGGAAAGGATAATTGGAAAATGTTACTCACCACGCTACCACGCCCCAAAAAGGGCAGCCGTAGTTGGAGTGACGGGCGCAGGAGGCCATGGTCTATCAGGAGGCTGTCGGTATCAACATGTCGTGAAGTACACTTTCGGCCACCGCCTGCTTGATGGGGCGGGAATGGGCCTGGCTCTGTCATCGGTGGCCAGGAGCTGTGGGAGATGTTTTGACAAGTGCGTCTGGTTGGGTGACTTTTACATTTAAATCATCGCCAGTTCGCTGGTGCACCCGAGCTTGTTGTCACTTTGACAGAAACCCCTTTAAAAAAGGGAAGTTATTCGTACACCTTTTTTTCAGAATATTTGTGCACACGTTTTTCTTATTGTATTGCATATTTGAAAGGTTTTAGCTCTTTTACTATCCAGTTGCATTCCGTCTAAGCTTGTTAAGCATGGCTCAATTGTTCCCAGGGTTATGCCTTTAAACTAATGAGATGATCCGCCCCACGTGATGAGCTTTGTTCAAGACGATTATTTGTGTTTTTTAACCCTCAACAATCCCTATTTAGCCGCGCCCGGTAAGGGACACTTTGTTAAAGGGTAAAAAGACTTTTCGAGCCGCGTGTTTACTGGTCAACAACACACGCATTTAGTCGTATCTAATCCTTCCGTCCTTTTTTTCGATTTATCCTTTGCTTCAGCCAATCGTGAGGAAAACCTCTTGCCCTTTAATGAGGGAAAAGCCTCTTCTTTTTTTAATACAAAGACTTATTATTAGAGCAACCGGTTAGGCGTACTTTTGGGTTTAACTTTTTTCTCTCTCTCCAAGACTATCCAAAACGCACAATAATCACATCGTGCACGAAGAAGACAGCAGTTGGCAACACACGTTCAGCAGAAGATGCCGTTTCGCAAACCCTCAAGCCATTAGCCGATCCAACCGTACTGTTTGTGTATATGCCGGGATCATCAATCATTCCAGGAATGATAGCATAACAATAGTATTTTTTTTTCCACGAAAACCCATCCCGGTTTGCAGAATCTACTGTTATGCTCTTCTGACCGAAATGAACCAGGTTCATTGGAGAGCAAACGATCGCGTGTATCACAACGCGGCTCGCACAACTTTGGCCAGAACGGGAGCGAAGGGTAAAACTTTACCACCAGCCCCACAACCCCACCAAAGCGCGCCACTTGGCCATTGTTATTAGTTTCGACGGCGTGCTAAAACTTGCTCGTCGTGCGCGTCGGGAATAGTGCAAGGTTTGCCGAATAAAACACCAACAACAATGCAGTTCGCCGCTCGCTGGAGTTGCCTCTCATCGTCGTTGATTAGTATCGTTTGCAGCCCGAAGCCCCATAATTGATCGTATCGATATGCAATAAGCACTCGTCGGTGAAGCACGGCGCTCACCCGTGGCGAGAAAGCACGGCAGCGAACGCCAACGGCTAAAACGTTGAGCAAATCCTTAAGTATGCTGTCTAATTTCAACCGAAAGGGTTTGAGAATCGTGCCAGACCGTTCCAAGAAAACGGTCCCTACGAGCGCCCGCGGCACACACGCACATACAAGCGCCGATAAGTTTGTTTGATAGTATAGCTTAAAAGAATCTCAAGTATCGTTCCAGCGTTCCGAGAACGAAGGGCCCGCTGGCTAGCGTTATTTAGCGATCCGGGTGCCGCCTTCAACCGGGTCGGGGCGGGAGGGGAGAGTTTGCGCATCTTCCAATAAATCTTGCTTCATTACTAATAATTGTTTCGCGGAACCACCCGAGATATGTTAAATGAGAGAAAGTTTTGGGAGACGAAGGGTAAAAAAGGTCCAAATTATAAAGCACCGTGCCAGCAGTGGTGGCGGGACTTATAACAAAATTATCACGAAAAATCCATAACACATTCCCATCAGATAGTATTACTAGGCAGCAGCAATACATTGAAAGAAATTCACGTAGCAGAGGTGAAAGGAAATTTACATCCAATTCGTGGTATCGTACTTTGTGCAGTGATTTGGTAAAGACACTTTGCGGATAATGTTATGTCTGCCAGATTAGCGGGATTTATGGTACCATCCCTCAGTTGTGATATCCGTGGAAATGCCTGAAGTGTGATGTTATGTAAATAAAGGATTTATGATATCCTTTTCAATCTCATTGTGCGACATTCTAAGGCATGTAAATTGTTTTTGAGGTATACATATCGTTAAAACACCTGCAAAAGAGCTCAAACTGTACTCAAACAACCCTAAATTAAGAGCTCAAACTGTTAAACATTGCGATACAAAGGATAATCTGTACAGCAGGTTTGACAATCTTATCTAGATAATACTCACTATCGAGATACAGAGGGAAAGATACAGTGATAGAAAAATGGCCAACCTGAAGCTATAGGTTTATTAACGTAATTATGAAACCTTCGTGACGTTTGCTTTACCCAACACTTGGGAGGCGGACTAATTACACCAAGCAAGCAATATAGCGAGAGAGAGAGAGAGAGATAGAGAGAGAGAGAAAAAGAGATAGAGAGAGAAAAAAAACAATAGAGCAAAAGCAGAGGCCTCTCTAATGAGAATCGGAAGCCGACGAGAGACCACTGCCGACCAACCGTGTAGCTGTCGTGAATGTGCGCTATTAATTATGGGCCGTCCATTTGTTGCTGTCAGACGCTCCGGGCACAAAACAGACCCAGCGATTCTCGCTCGTTCTGGCCACCGCTACTACCGGTTGTGACACACATCGACACGAAATGATGTTCATTTGTCGCGTGTCCATGGGGCCGTGTCGGTGGATGTGTGAAGGAGCGCGTCATCGTCTGCAGTTCTGGGAACTGACGGCTTTCCACACGTTTGGCCAAAAGGGATCGTTCGTGTGCCCCTTGCGCACACAGACACCCACACGGTGAGTTAACACACGTGCCCGACGACACAAGGCAAAGGTGGCTCGCTTGGTGGACCACGGGACACAACAAGACATAAACGGGACATTCACGAACAGAAACGATGGAGGGTTCTTGTCCTCAGCTGGTGGGCGGACGGAGCTGAGTGAATGTTTTGTTGCGGTCGCGATGAACAGCTTTTGTTACAGCAAACTATTAAAAGAGCAAACGAAACCAAATCGTGCGGTGAACATCGGTGGTTGAGCCTTTTCTCTTTTCTTTTCTCTCTGTTTCTCTTTCTCTCTTTCTCGAAGGGAAATTAATCAACCCCACACGTATGAATATTTAACACCGTGCTAATTTATCAAAAGCGGACAGCAACGAACACACATTACGGTAGGTTAATATTCAACAGCGATGATAAGAAAACACGCCCCGGAATTACTTTATGAATGCACTTACGGCATGAAAAGCGTGCATAAAAATGCACCAACGCTGAAGAGCATTCAATGCACACGTTAGCAGCACACGTTGCATTCATGTTGATGTTTTGTTGTACGATAAATTATAAAAACACACACACACATACTGTCTCTTACCCTCGCGCTGTTATTTCATCATTATTACGGTGGTTAAACATAAACCCGGATGGTGTTTATTCTGTTCGTCCATTGCATAAAATCGATTTAAGCACCATTTAACGCTATTAAAGTGCGCACCCGCTGTACCAACAAGCTAAAGAGATGCACATTTTACGCTTATCCTAAGGGTTTATGCTGTTGCTTTCAACCCACTGTTTTGCCTTGGTGCAATTGCTGTTTTGCTTGGCTTTCGCCCAGACAGTCGCCATGGATGTGATGCTCACCCCCCCCTTTCGCTCGACTCAAACTACGCGAAAGGAGAGCGGCACCGGAAAACATTGGCGTCAGGACACTACACTCCAAACAGCCCGCCAGAGGAAGGGCGTGAAATGCGTCCGCAACCGCCGTAGCTTCAATCCTTCCCGGAGCATCTTGGCCGTAATCTTATTATCGCGCTAGTTTGCACACTCGCTAACAACTTCAGCCCGATATCAACTTTAATTAGAGCGTAAGTACGTAATAACTGTCTGCCAGGTAGGACACGCGCATCCGCGCACGTTGGAGACGAAATCTTTCCTCCCCCCCCCCACCCCCTGCAACTCCAATTGCCAAGCGACAGGGCTGCTGCGGCACCACTGCTGTGGAAGTGCGACCGCGAATGAGCTTTTGCATACATTAAAATTAATAACATTTGCTTCTCCGCCCTTCACCAACCGAGCGCACGTTTGAGCTGGCCTGTGTGTGCGTGCGTGTGTGTGAGTCAACACACGGTAAAGGCAACGTGCTCGAGAGTGTCCGAGATGGGCAAAGCAATTCACCAGCAGCATGAAAGGACGAGGATGAAGAAAATGTAAATAGTATAAATCATCATTACCGTAACTGGGAGGCCAGCCTGTACGCTACCGTCCGGATGGTGTTTTTGCCGTTTTTGTGTTTTTTTTTAAATCAAGCTTTTGAAGCACATGAAGCCAACACTGACTGCACGGTCAAATGCCGGATGTAAGGCGCACGGACAGCAAAGCGCTTCATTAAGTGCTGACGAAAGGAAACGAATTAAAAGATTCCATTCCACCGTATGCCTGTATTAACATGTCATCAGCAGGATAGCGGTGTGTGATGTTTTCCACACACCAAACAAAAAGGTAATCTTCCTTCCGGGCACCGAGCGTTAGTGAAAAACAAACGAACTAAAAAGGCGATTATGTTTCCGGTACCAACAAGTATGTTTGAAAACATATATTTCCGGATGCGGATGGGGTACGGTCCTCCTTCGCTTGCAGATCAAAGCACAAAGACCGTTAGAATGGTTTTGCAGGATGAATTGGAAAGCAATTTTATGATTCGGAAGCAGGAACGCTATTACAACTATTACAAAGACTAAAGAAGCGTACCAACGGGCAAAGCGAAACATTGCAAATGTGTTTTCAAACGTTTGCTAATGAAGTTTGCGATTAGTGTACGGCGGATCATGATGATGGTGCGAGGTATGAGCCATTGCTACTAGAGGGCGCAGCTTTAAAACATTCCATTCTTCAGTAGCGTAACAATTTCTACACTAAAACCGCATTAATTCAATGATCGTATGGCATTTCTTTAGTGAATAATCCGAGTGTGACGACATGCGAAAGCAATCACTTTGACGTGATTAACCACATGGATGCGGTTGGCCACTAATAGGTTGTGAGTTAGAGAGCTGAGTAGCAGTTAAAGCAATTCCAATTCATCATACGTTGTTGTGTGGAGCAAATCTAAAATGTAAGTAATTCGTTAGTATGAATGAAGTATGAATAAAGTATTTGAAAATAAAACAAGTTAATGAAAAGCTATTCAAATATGTTATACAGCTATATATAAATCATAAATTGTACATACATTGTAATTTTAAACCATATTGACCACTTGCTGACTCCATCCTATTCGTTGATTTTCGAATGCTTCGAAACATATTTACTCCCTGCGACATTGCATTCCTCACAATCAGCACTTATTCTGCACATTTCGCGAAAATGCGTCACATTCATATAATATGTTACATACAGACGCACACAAACACACACACACACAAACGCTTCTCCAAACGGCGACCGATTTCGATGGTACACACTTCATTTACGGTGCACTGAACCGTTGCGTACGACATTGGCACGTGTGTGCGCATCAAATGATTACAAATTAATTAAAATGTCACTCATGCAAAGAATTCTCCATCCAGCGCAAGCACGTGTTCCGAACTGGAATATAGAATCCCGGTTACTGCTACGTTTACAGTGCCGCGGAATTGTGCGAAGATCCCACTATATCCTGTCCTGTGTCTACGCGCGTTACACCAAAATCCACACCGAATGGGACACACACACACACAAACATATCAACGCTGTCTTCACAAGGCCGACATTTCGAAGTGGAAATCAACCCCCGTTCCCTCCTCTCCACTATGATGGTGGTTCATTCCGTTCATCAGCGGATATTTGCAGGTTATTGACAGTGCATGATGATTCCACGGAAAGCTAGGTCACCAATTGGCCTGGCAGCGCTGTCCACACGGCTTGACCGTGGTCACACAGACTTCGAGCTGCACAACAAAAGCCGCACATCACTGCGCAGTAAAGGGCCACGCCACACACACACACACACACACACACACGCCCATTTTGGCAGGCTAGTCAAATAAACCGAACACGTACGTCTACAACCGATGTCCACTTGGCCACTTGGCACATCCTTTCCGGCGCTTGGGTTGCGGTTTTATCAATGCGCGCATGATGGCTCTGAACTGCTGACAGCTGTTCCGACCGCCGCAGCACCAGTCCGGGGAACAGGCTCACTCGCTCACTAACTAACCAGCTCCTGTGGTCGCCGGTTGCTTTGGCGGCTGCGGTGCAAGCGCTGGATGGGAAAATCACGGCTTTCCGCGGTGTTTGTGCGGTTTCCAGCGCCTACTGTATACATGGGAGGTTTAACTGAGTTTTGCGAGGATTTTTCGAGAAACGTGCAACCAAAAGCTGAACTTTGCACTGATGGCCATACGGGATGCATTATGTTTTGGAGCAGTGATGAAAGGCAGTTGCGATACTGCTGGGCACCAGTGTATGGGCCATCCGTTTCGACCCGGTGTTAAAGGAAGGGCGAAAGGGAAACAGAAAAAAAAAAATTTTCCTCAAAAAATGGTCTAAAACATCTGCGCTACGATTTGGGAACAGATTGCTCGGTCACAGCGAGCAAGCTTCCCATGATACGCCATACATACATACATACATACATCATGATACATACATCTCACACAGATCATGCAACACACGGCCCCACGGCAAAGCCGAATAAAACAAACCCCGAACGCGATTGCCGGGGTGAAACGGCGAAGGCAACAAGTCTGCCTTGGCAAACGATGCCACTTGCGCGTAAAAATCGCATCCAATAGGCCACAGATTGTTATCGCGAGCAAACTGTTTGTTTGTATGTCTTGTACCGCAAGACCTTTACCCCCTGTATGCGTATATGCGCACGTGTGTGTGTGTGTGTGTGTGTGAGAGTGAGTGAGTGAGTGAGTGAGTGTGTGTGTGTGTGTGTGTGTGTGTGTGTG
>SIXB01007250.1:0-10166 GCA_007018985.1 Anopheles bwambae | reverse complement strand
GATTGATTTGCTGCTTTATCGCCGGTTTTTGTGGTGGAAAAAGTTTCGATACATAATCCATCGCTGCTCCTTGCCTTGAGATACGTGCACAGGCACACGCAAGCAAAGATCAACCTTTACTTGGGTTTATCCATTTTTGTGATTGTTTGCAGAAGCATAGCAGTAACAAATATGTGGTGGACCATAGATTGGTGATGTTTTTCTGCAGTAAAGATTACACTGAAGATAAATGAATGATACACATTCGTTAAAAGCGCTTATCTCCAATACGAATGAATAGAAGCTCACAGATAAAATTCTCCTGCGGATATTACTTTAATTCGCAATACTTTATTATTAGAAAAAAATGTTCTCAGCCTTCAAGATCATTCCTAAACGTTTTTTGTATTCCTGGACTTGGTCATAAATAATATTTAATCCAGCTATGGAATATTAAAGCGGTACACATTCCACGAAACAAACGAACGAAAATGCGATGTCCTTGTTTTCGTAGAAGCGGTTTACAAATCGAAGCAATTGGTTATTGATTCCAAAAGGGTTTGTTTTGTTACAGCGTGCAGCAACGACACAACCGACCCATCGGTGTGTGTGTCTGTGTGTGTTGCCATTACGAATCGGTCCAACGGGTACATTAAATTGAATTTTTGCCCTGTACGGGATTGTCATTTCCTGCGCTTCTCAGCTCGTGCATTGCCGACCCACTGCTGGACGTGCAAAGTCGTTCGTTGGGCAATATTTCCACCAGCGGGTATGGCGCACCGAGGCCACAAAGCTTATTGAATTATGTTGGCAAAGCTACGGAAAATTCGTTTATGTTTTCATCGTTTCGATATCTCTCGTAGCTGAATGAAATAAAATTGTGATATGTATTTTTGTTGTTGCTCCTCTTCTTCTTCTTCTTCACCTCGCTTGCTCAATACAGTCTCAATCGATTCGTGTATGCAATGCAACCCACTTCCTGACTAAAAACGGGCTGATATCGTTCCCTCAAACGCCTCTAACAATACGCAGCAGCAGTAAGTGTTGGTGTAGATGAAATTCGGCAAAAAGGTTCACCACCAGCAAAGGCGTGAAATGTTTGTGAACGCGGGTTCTTTGCACATAGTCGTCATCCATCAAATGACGGCAGCGGCAAAGGTTAAGCAAATGACTGACTTGTGACAGACCGGGGAGACCACAGAACCGCAGCCGGCAGACGCAGATGCGACGCGACAGTGACACATGACGTCGATGATGGATTGTTACCGTGGCGATGGATTTGAGTGATGCGGTTTGCTGCATCAGGCGGCAGTGTCGGAGCGCGTTACGATTAATTTGTCTGAAGTGGCTGATAAATTCCTTTGAAGGCAATGATCGTTACAAACAGACTGGAATACTTGCATTAATTGATTTAGTAATTTAATAATTTTACCAACCAAGTGATGTCAGAATTTCTTATTCGATACTGAAAACATTCAACGATTCTACTTTAACTTGAACACTTAAAAATACTGAAAATTCAGCTTACTCTCAAAGTTTGATTACTTTATTTTTGCATGAGAATCAGCTTGGTCAACGATACTGTAAAGAAAGGCCAACAAAATTTTAAGAGTACTCCTCTATCTTATTTAGAACAGAACGTACCAATTAGCTTTCAATCACCAATCACCTGCGAATACTGAAGAATAAGCATTAGATTTCCTTCGTAATGAGATATTTATAAAGAGCTCTTCAGTTCAACACTCCATTGCACTGTGATTCAAACGAAATTCGAAACAATTAGATCGGACGATGAACAATGCTTAGTGTTTTAATTAGCTTCGATAATTACAACAATTTTGGCTGCTTAACGGTGGTTGAAGTCTATGATTCTTACAAACAGCAAATGGTTTATAGTTTCTTTTAAAATATAATAAGCACACAAAAAAGGAGGTCATTCATTACTCTGCACATGCATGCAAATGATGAAAAAATATATTCCATGTATGCATTTATAGCCAGCAAAAACGATTTTTATTTCAATAAAACCTTCATATAGCTACAGTAAGAAAGCAAACGTTCCTGCTCATGTGCACAACACATAGCACCGTTTATTCAGCTGCAGCGGAGAAGCAAAAGGCCACCCATTTGCATGCTCTCTGCGCTAGCTGCAGTGATATAGCGCACACCGGCATAATCATACATATGCAAAACACACCGACCGGGTGCAAATTGTCAGCTAACTGGAATATGAAATAGTGTCAACCTTTCCGGACAAGATTAGAAGTTGCTAGCAGGCGCGGAGCTTGCGAGCCCACCAGCCATGACTTCTTTTCGCCCGTCTGATTCTTGTGCGCCTGCCATTTGCATCTACCGGAACGGAAGCTTCTCACCTGTTCCGGCACCACTGATAGGTGTAGATGTGTGTGTGTGTGTATGTCTGTATGTGGCAGGATGCTGGTACACGGTTTGGTGGTCCGTTCTACTTCGATTACGTCCATTCCGTTACAGGGCGGCGACAGTGACAGTAAGCAAGAGTTGAATGGTGTTTTATGTTTCCCACCACTTCCCACTAGAGCATATCGTGCTCATCTGCATACCTGCAGTCAGTGGATGGACGAGGGTGATTTATGCAGTTTTAAATTATGTAAAACATTTCCCCGTGCCACCGTGTGGCAGTAAAAATAGAGTGAAAATGGAAATCAGATCGCGCCGATGGTGCGCGAATCTTCCGAGTTACTAACTGCTGCCACGAAAAAAAACTGAGAATCAAGTAAGGGAAGCTTTTTTCGAATTTTATCCATCATTTCCGATTTTTTACGCTTAATTTTATTTCATCACACGCAAACAGGGTGAATGAAATCGTGCATACTGTTCAACAAATGCTAACTGCTAAGGCTGAATCCTGGTACATCCCTTTTTGCTGATCGAATTGACGTCGGTCAGCAATTAACCGAGCAAACCTTTCATATGCTACTCTTCCTGGGCGGAGCTCACGAGAACACACTATTCATTAGCCCCGTAAAACACCAGCCGAAGCTGCAAAAAGTGTGATTGAAACAAACCCCCTGGTTTACGTTATGTGATACCTTCTGTTTGTTGAATTTAATTGAAATCATACTAAAGAGACGCCTGTTTTATGTTGTTCGATTCGAAATGGATAATTTAACTGATGAACGTAGTCAAAATATCCATCAAATTGCTGGATCAATCATGTGTTTACTGAAATCTGATGCCCTCAAAACTACATCGACCGTCTAGTCAGTGTACAACTCCGTGTTTTGGATCCTGTCACATCATTTACCTAACCTAATGATCCACTGTTTACAGAACAGTTTCATCGCAACGGTCAAAACGATTCCGACCCGCAACAGCACAAAACGCTCGAGTGCTCTTTAGCGCATATCAATAGTGGAAAACGGTTCAAATTTCCCCCTCCTTCCATGTCGCTTGCCAACCACTCCCAAAAAAAAAAACAAAACAAAAAAGGTAAGCAACCATAGCGTTCGGTGCTTCGGACAACGGTGGTGGCACAAAATATCTGCTCCTAACGAGACCCTCGGGAACGATTACACCCAGCCGCTCCGCTCCGGCCGGGTGATGATTTTGACAGCTGAGCCAACATGGTTTATGGTATCGCCAGCAAATGTTGCAAAAGGGCACCTACTGACCGCGCGAGTTATTGTAGTGCCGCCCAGCGCCTAAAACCGGTACTTGTGCAAACTGGGCACGTTTAAGCGCAATGGCAGTTAGCTGCAATTATCGATCGTCGCCTGGGGGGACAACAATGAAGCACGGGCATGCTTTGTGTGGTGCGGTACTTGTTGGCCATACTATGTGCCATTCACTCACACACACACACACACAAGTTGAGAGCCAAAAATATTGAGCTTCTTGTTGGGTTTGTTTTGTTATGCTGCTGCTACTCCTTGCTCGCTTCTGCTGCACCCGTAAGATACGAACAACGGGGTCCACCACTGCTGCTTGGAAGCTGTAACATTGTTTTGGTGCACACACACATACCTACCCGGGGAAGTTTTATGTTTTGGCAGCAGAAGGAGAGCAGTGGTGATATTTTATTCATCATGGCATTCCAACGCTAACGCCATTGTGTGACGGTGTTTCGTAATTCCATCGCCGTGCCGTGTATTGTAACATGTAACGGTGCAGTTTCAAAACCGAGAAGCTTTCGATCGTGTGTGTGTGTGTGTGTGTGCGGTAAGGTGGTGCCGTGTAATTGTAAGCTTTAATTTTATGTTGCATTTTTGTCCTCTGATGGCGCTAATAAAACCAATTTTTATTGTCCCTTAAAGTGGCGGAGCATATTTTAACTGTGCTGTGTCTGCATCGGCAGCAAAAACCGAACAGAAAAGTCAAGCACTTCAAGAAGATCTTTTTTTACAGAAACACACACACACACACACAGACTGCAGGGTAAAGGTAGAAAATGTAAGACCTACTTAAAAGGTAAGCAGTATTATCATAATTGCTTACAACAAACCAAAAAAACAAAATCACAAAACAAGCAGCAATGCTGCGAAAAAGGTAAAACAACTCAAATGGTAAAAGCGCCCTATCATTACACCGTCCACCCAAGCTGCTTACGGCACGGGCCGAATCGAATCGCCCATGCAGTGGTGGTAAAAGCTCATTCCACAGCAGCCACAGCAATTTACTGAATCCCTTGGCACAGGCTTTTATAAATTGCGTCTGGCTGCATTTTTCAAGATTGGTCTGAAAATAGTTTCGTTCCGTTCCGGGGTCGTATTATGGTGGTTTGTTTTTCCGTTCCGTAGCGTGGTGTACCGTACCCGATCGCTAGACAGAAAGTAGGAAAAGGTTTTAGAATTTTCCATTTACTTTTTTCCATTCTCACTGCCCGTGTCTCGCTTTGGGCTGCGCGATGAAACCGTGCAGCGAACGTGCGGCGTATTATTGCAGTGCACCTGCAGGATTATTTATCACAACCTGGTGTTTTTTTTTACTGGACGAAATGTTTTAATTAATTTGAAATAAAGCTCTTATGCTGTGCTGGAAAAATGATAAGCGTTGCAAACTAAAACAAAGCGGGAGATTCGCGTTGCTCGACGAATGCTCCCTGTTATTCCTACTTATGTCTCATTTCACAGTTACATTCAATTACAGTAACTTAAATCTCAGTTTTATGCTAACATTCCCCATTTACATCGGTGCAGTTTGTTGCACGGAAAAGTCATCGTACAGTAATTAGTTGCAGGCCGAGTAGAGTTGCACGTAAAGCTTTTCCACTATGGTTACAGGTAAAGTTGCCAACGGTGAGGTGAAGTTTTAATTCACTTTACAACATAGTAGTGCGCACGCACACACACACACACGTGTTATCGGTAACGATTATGGGATTTCGTGTGAGATATCCTACAGCACGTATGAGCACACGGTAGCTCCGGGTATGAGTTTGTTCCGAAATCGGGCAACTAGCAAATAATAACTTTCTCCTATCGAGTATGCAAAGCTTGTATGAGCAAGAACACACAAACACAAGCACCCGTGTGCAACGGATTATCCGTCCGATAAGCCGACGTTGTGCATCGAATCGGTAATGCACCTGTACCTGAGAATTGGAGTTTTGGACATTGTGCAAATCGGAGCTCAGTATTAAACGAGAATTACTGACTTAAGTAATGGAATTTTTATGTAACATTTGGAGCATGTTTGTTTTTCCAGTTGGTTTTTGTAGTAGTAATTACCACATTTAACAAGTTTGTTTTAGTGTTTTGGATACTGAGATGAGTGCATTGAGAGTTGGGCAACCAAATAATACGACAAATACAGGATGAACTCCAGGATAATAACTTTCTTCGCTAACTTCATATAACTTAAACTTGTGTTGAATTTGCTATTATTTCTCTAATATGTGCAGTGGCAGTCACCTAAAGTCGAACACCTCATATTTTCACCTATGATCTGACTTTGTGGCATCCTGGAAAGAGCCCTAGATCACTTATCGGAAAGCTTTTTCACTCATTGTTGAGGACAAACATGAGGTCTTTCTACAAAAAATCATGCCGAAATCTTTTAAAATCTCAGAACACAATGCATAAATGTGCGAAAAGGTATCACATTTGCAGGGTTTCGAATCATATAATGGACTACTTGATCCACTTGGTGGAATGTTTCAAATGGTTAGGGGATGTTTGCAACGTTGCTATGGAGGTTTACAAGCATATAGGGGAATATGTGATACGCTTAGGAGAAGTGTGCAAAACAGCTATGGAGTTTTGCATCCAGCTATGGAGCGCTCAGATGTAGCGCTGTAGAAATTAATCCTAGATTTTTTTAAAAAGCACCGCGTGATGATTTAAATGTTTGAGGTGATTAGACACATGTTTTTCGTATTGTCAAGCAACATAATAATTTATTTTTAAATTGAATTTGCTATTTAAACAATATTCTTTGTAAAATTCTCTACACTACTATTTTGTCTTTGCGGCAACATTTTTCCTCATATTTAAACACGCATATTCAAGTAATTTTCATCATAGTCCTCCTGCCTAGTAATCAAATTACCCCCCTTCTTTAATCACCCGTGTTAAATTTAGAACCAACTAAGAACCAGCCTGAAATTCCAGAAAATAGTAAAGCCTATCTCAAACGCGAAATCTTTTATAACTTTGACAATACCCTCAAGAATCATCATGTTTAACTAGGTGTGAAAATGTTGATGATGTATAGAAATAGTAGAATAGGATGTTGAATCGGATAGGACGTAGTGAAATTTGGTCCGAATAAATATTATTACGGATTAACCACTATTTCCTTCTGATGATCCTAAAACAAATGTTTAATCACCTCAAACATTTAAATCATCACGCGGTGCTTTTTAAAAAAATCTAGGATTAATTTCTACAGCGCTACATCCGAACGCTCCATAGCTGGATGCAAAACTCCATAGCTGTTTTGCACACTTCTCCTAAGCGTTTGACAGATTCCCCTATATGCTTGCAATCCTCCATAGCAACGTTGCATACATCCCCTAACCATTTGAAACATTCCACCGAGTGGATCAAGTAGTCCATTATATGATTCGAAACCCTGTATGTGGTCCACTGAAAGTCGGACAGAATTCATTTCATAGCTAAATAAAGACGTAGCATGCCAATATTGGGGCCCTTCTCGATTCTAGTCAGCTTTTTTATATGGAGTTTGACAGTTGGAGGCTCAAATCATGCCAACACTCCATACAAAACCACTCACAAAACTAGCCTACGATTTTCAGCCTACATTATTTCAGCCTCTATTTCAATTTCAGCTAGGATTAGATTCGAGTACCTGCTCAAAAAAATGGCAAAACAAGGTGGTGTTTACAGTTGTCCCAAGGTGCATTAAAGAGATCCGGTGAAGGAATCTAGAATCAAAGTGTAGACCAGGTCTCATAGCATGTTATTTATAACCAAATTTGGGTGAAAATTTTTGCTCAAACAGGCTTTCTGGTAACTTGAAAAATACCCAAAACACTCTTCAAATCTTCATTCAGAAGCAGAAGCGACAAAAATCAGCCTTCTCAATACATACACCTTAAGGCACGTGTAAATTATACCCAAATTGACAGCTGCTCGAAAACTGCTATACAATACAAGCAGCTGACAGGCTGAAATTTCAGCCTACAAACTTAAAACGGAAAAGGGTCCATTGATCAATATGATGCTTAAATCTCATGATATAAGTTATTGGGGCCCTTCACAACTTTAGTCAGCTTTTATATGGAGTTTAGCAGTTGGAGGCTCAAATCATGTAAACACTTCAAGCAAAACCACACACAAAACTGGCCTGTTTTCATTATTTTAGAGTTGCTTAATCTTTTAGAAGTATCAGTATAGTATAGTGAAAGTGTAGTGAAAATTTACTTCCATAACTGCCATTAAAGATTTGATTACCTCAATGTCTTGATCGATGGAATAACTTCTTTATTTAGATAGAATAACTACTGCTTTAAATTGGTTGACTATTTTTGTTCCTGGCTTGGTTGCTGAGCATGTTTAAATATGTTAATTACATGAATCATATCAATGTTTCGCAAGAAAATGATAAAGATGTTGTGCCATAAGCGCTCATGCATCCCCCTAAGTTTTTAGATACCCTAACAAGTGCAATGGTTTTAAGGTCTGATTTTTGCAGAGACATAGCTAAAAAGTAAAAGTAAAAGTAAAAAGGTAATAAGTGACAAAAGTTATCCAGTTGTTTTTATTAAGTTGTCTAGAGAACTGTCCACAAATTCAGATAATAGGTGAAAATATCATGTGTACGACTTTAGGTGGCCGCCACTGTTTATAGATTGTGCACTTCTCCAAATTTTCTACCCCTATCGTCCTATCAAAATTTCTATAGAAGCATCCTTTCCTATACCCAACACCACGTTCAGCATTTCGTTTCCCACTAAAGGCATCCAAACAGTTCCACACTTATCACATCGTCAAATGTAGAGTTGCCTAATTTAATTTATATCCACACAAGGAAGTAGCTAGAATTGAGCACTCAAAGTCGAGTCTTCTGTTTCTGTACCTTACCGAGAATACGCGGACACTTGAAACAGGACGAATAACTTTCAACGCGCAGAACCACGCCGACCGGTATGGTAGCGGCAGCGGTATTACTTAGACAACCACCGAGTGCTGCATACATGCATTTGCACTTTGAAATTTCGACCATAAATATAAATAAAGGCTTCGCAGCATTCGCAGCCATCGCAGCCGGGACAGGTTTAATTAAATCATAATTATTTATGCGCGACTCAGAGTGTCACAGTGTCAAGGTAGTTTTGTGGCCGAAATTGCTCCATGTGTGAACTGATTTCGAGCATTGTGGATTTCTGTGATGGGTTTCGAACTTCTAAGGAACGTAAAGTGCCTAATGTGAAGTGAAATAAATTACGTATAAGTGGTGCACCATCTCGGTTGCTCGGTTTTATTAGAATCTAATATTTCAAATTGAATCGCAACCCAAATGGAATGGACCGCTTCCACCCAAAAAGCCAATCATGATCATGAAGTTTCGGCTAGTTCGGGCTAGTCGGGACTCCCACAAAAACTATGACCAAAAACCGAAATTGAAGTTGAAGTTGTTCACGGGCGTTCGCCATTTGCTTCGCCACGGTTCACCGGCTGTGTCCTTTTGCCGTTCATCAATCAACTGTAAGCCGGCCAGAAAAGCCAGCACGTGCAATCACATCTAATCCTGAAGCGCTGAAACGAAGCTGAGCCAAACTTCTTTCCCCTCTTCCTCCGCTCGACCCGAATGTGCCCGACCATGGGGAGGGTAAAGTAGCTTTCAAAGTAACAGATACACGCTGCGGTACACTTGCCACAATATTGAATTATTCAGCCAAAGAGAGATCAAAGTGCCCACTCAGCGCCCTCGCTGATGGATGGTTCACCATTTAGTTGATTTATTTATCGGTATCGTGAAACGGTTAGCAGCAGCAGCAGCAGCTTCAGCACTGGTTGGAATATCGACGAGCGGACAGGATCAGCATAAAAAGTGTACACTTTTCTAGCAGCATATTACGCTCATCAGTGCTTGTGGATTGCGCTTTGGATGTGATTTTAGGGCGGGGGTAAGGAGATGTGTGACCATTCAACGTCCAAAGAAATTAAGACATCGTGTATGAATAAACTAGCGCACAAGCGGTTACGGTTCTCGAAAAATTGCAAATTTATTCGCATCGGTTGACGACATTTTAAAGTCACCAGTAGCGCTTGTTAACGGCCGCGCGCATCGCGTTCATGCATGCTGCCAGCCGTTGCTAGAGCATCATGTTTATCTTCACACCCAAGCCGCCCAGCTACTACGGCTACTGCTACCCCTACTGCTACGCGCCAACCATTCGCCAATGTATTCCAAAGCGCAGCCTTTAACAAGAGTAACTTTCTGGGCGCCGGGTGTCACACATTGCACTCACGACAAGGCTGACGCTATGTGTGTGTGTGTTGTCGCGATTATGCAGCCGACGAAATGTCAAACTCGCAACGTAAAAGACGCATTCGCATATAGCTCAGTGTATTTTCTTGAAAATCGCGCTGTTTATCATACTATTTTCCGGTTTCTGTATAATCACAGTATTTTGGAACACGGTTCCATTATCGTTCAATAGTGCGTTTGTCTCTGCTGACCCAAAATACTCCCGTAAATTTCGTTTTTCGGATCGCATCTGAGTTCGCGCGTCCTGACCGCCA
>SIXB01007249.1:0-10168 GCA_007018985.1 Anopheles bwambae | reverse complement strand
CACTTTATAGAATCAGCAGGTTGCAATTTCCTGTTAATTAGACTTTTTTATCATTATTTTCCTTCTCATATTTATTTCAATGTATTATTTATTTCTTTTGTAAGCCTCTTGCTTTTTTTGTTAGTTACTTATACTAAACTGCATACCATTAATTCATCAATTTATTTTAGCTAGATAGTAAACGTAATGTTTCCAAGCCTCTATCCAGATTTTCTTTTTTTTTTACATAGAACTAAAACTACATATTTTTTCATTATAATTTTCTTTTCTGCTAACAGAAGTACTAAGACAATTCACTTATTTACCTTAAATGGTTTCTATTTTCCAACAGCATTCACCATTTTTTAGGACATACCATTTACCATTCAAACATGTTTTCTTAAAATATTATTCTTCTATTGATAATTTCTTGTGCGTACTATACACTACTTTCCTTCATTGTTAATTTTTATCGGTAATATTTATCCATATTTTATGCCATTTTAATTTTTGACATTTTTGTATAGCATTCCATCAATTTGAAATATCGTTCATATGAATGTTTGGTCTTTTTGTAAATGGGAGAGACTCCTGTATGTAAAATGGGGCATATACTAGTTCGGTTATGATTGTATGTAGCCGTGTATAAGGCTAAACAACATGACAAACCTGTTTTGTTAGGAGCGATAGTTATTTTGTCTGATGTTTTGTTTATTAAAGGTATACTGTGTCTTTCTGCGCGCAAGGATGCTGGCTGCCAACCGGTCATTCTACAGCCTGAAAAATCAGTTCATCTCTAAGAACCTGTCGCGACGGACGAAGCTGGGATTATATAGCACCTATATAGTACCGGTACTCACATACGCCTCTGAGGCATGAACACTGTCCAAATCTGATGAATCTCGCTTAGCCGCGTTAGAGAGGAAGATGCTCAGAAGGATACTTGGCCCCGTATCTGTGGAAGGACAATGGAGGAGCCGCTATAATGACGAGCTATACGAGACGTACGGCGACCTCACTGTCGTACAGCGTATCAAGCTCGACAGGATCCTGTGGGCTTGCCATGTTGTACGCATGGAAACGGACGACCCAGCCCGTAAAGTCTTTTAAGGCCGGCATAACGGATTGGCAGACGAAGGCGCGAGACTGTGAGCGGTTTCGGACACTCCTGATGCAGGTCAAGACCGCAAATCGGTTGTAGCGCCGGATAAGTAAGTAAGTAAGTGTTTTTCTTGACTATTAGCTAAAAGAGCATTCAAGTTAAGGCGAGAGTTTATTAAATTTAAGCTCCTTGTATTTTTGGCATCGCAAGTTATTTTAAACATTGTATAGATTGGTATTTGGACACAGTTTCCTATTGGTTTAAATATTCTGCCCATATGGAATGAGCTGATTGTTGGATTGGAAGTCACATAAAATAGCCTTAATTTGAAAGAATTGTAGCAGTATTTTTCAAATGTATATGTATGTATTTCTAGGTATCATCATGATTCTTGTGCAAATGATCGTTGCTTTTCAGTTTAAAAAGACCATTAATCTCAAAGAGTTTGTTAATGTAGTGAATGTGTTCAAGATAAGGTCTTTGCTGTTGGTAAGATGTGTGTACGATGTTGCTGCGAAGAGCCGATGATTGTACCGATATTTTAAAAATAAAATAAAAATAGAACAATCAACTCGATCCTTAGCATGAAAATCCATTGGAATGAAAATGAACTCCGAAAAAGAAAATTTATGAATGAAAATTAAAATGTTTGTAAATAATCAAACGTGAGTGGGTTCAAAGGGGTAAGCGGACTGAGCGGTCGCCCGATAGCTTGGGAATTGAAAGTACATAAAGTCAGTGGGAAGCAGTAGAAGGTCGACAGAAGACTTCCCCCGGTCGACTATTTTATTTTGAAGTTGCAATTAATCATTTGAATCATATTTAACCAGGAGTGATCATTTGGCTTATTGTTCGCTATTGTAGAACTTATAGACAGACACTCGATCTTTGGTTTGAAAGTAAGACGAAACAAATTTATAATAAAAAGCAAACTTCTCTGTGAAAGTGTGTAATTCTCTGTGAAAGTGAATTACGGTAATGCTGCTAAATAACATAGTCAAAAAGTTGTTGTACTATTTATACAATATTTCAAGGCATTCACTTACTCTTCTTCAAATATGTAACACAAAAAGATAATTATTTTTAAAAGAACATTATTGTACAATAGGATTTCTCTCTTTTCTCGCTTCTGCCGAGTAACTCTCCAAAATCCCAAAATTCTAATGATCCTGGTTCAAGAACATTTTTGTTTTCCATTTATTTCTCGCCTTGAATGAATGTGTAATTGTTCAATAATATTAAACTAAAATAGCATTAATTCAATATTTCACATCAAAAATATATCGATGGACAAGACTAATAGAACAGCTTAGTTATGTTTAAAAGTATAAAAAATGAACCAAAAAATTTAGGATGAACCTGATTGTAGAGGAAGAAAAGAAGTAGCATTAGTTTCTCCCAATACATACATACACCAAGTGAACCAAACAACAATAAATTAACCTTCTTTGGTACTAAAATCTTCAGTTTGTGCTTTGTGTATGCGCTATTTGCAAATGGCCAATAATCGATAGGTTTTTATTTTTTATTTTTCATGCTTTACCAAATAGTCCAATAATATCTTTAGCTATGCTTGGCAGCCATTTAAGGTACTTAAATACGTGGTTCCCTACATCATCTGGTCTGGACTGCTTGCCGCAACCGCACAAGTGTATAGCAACATCGTTAAAATATAGAAAGCGTTTCTAATAACAGCAAGAGCTTGTGAGCCTAAGCTAAAGGTATTTTAAGGTGAGTTGTTTATCAAGTTTGTTCAATGTTGTGCTTTATAATACGGCTTTGTACGTAACCATTCCCTAAATCAGTGACCTACGCCAGGGACTTGTTCCCTCCTATTTTCCCTACTTCTCGTGCGACACAAACCATTCAATATGAGTAGAGTATTCTATGCCAAACACACTTATGAGCGTATAAGCTTCACCTGCCCGACGTCTACCCGTTTCCGTTGACCTTTTAGTACGCGCTAACCTTCTTGCAGTACTGCAGCAACTGGTTCATACCGCACGGCCGCAAACAACACTCCTCCACGATGCCACCACGATTCTTGCGGAAGCGGGCGGGTATCAGCTCGTTGTGTCCTGCCCCATGACGGTACATGTAGTTCGACGGGTAGACCATGTTCATCCAGGCGGGTACCGTGGCACGATCATCCGGCATACCGACCGACTGCAGCTGCTGATCGAGTATCTGCTGCGTGTTGTCTTCCGCGTTCATCCAGTCCTCCGTGGCCATATCCGACGGCTTGGCGAAGTTGTCAGCTTTAGCAAGAGGGGATGAAGTTTACTGTTAGGAGGATAGTTCTGCCAGGGCGATGGGTTGGGAAGTGGTTTTGTCACTTACCGGACCGCTTGCTCGTCGTATGCAGATCGGGAAACTCATCACACAGGAAGGACAGTACCTTTACCAGCTCCGCTCCACAGTATCGTTTGTTGGCCGATACCATCGCTATCGACCAGAGCAGCACCAACGCTTGCAGGATGTAGAGCGATCCGCTTCGTGCTCCGTTCGTGGACGACATTGTGCTGTGCGAGAGTGGTGCGATGCTAGACTGCAAAACTGTAAGTAAATCGTCAGCGGTATAAAAAAAATTCTTTGAAAAATCTTAAAAAAGTGTAGCTGTTAACGATCGCCCTTAAACTCAATCACCGCCCCAAACGCTACAGAACAAAAACGGAAAGGAAAGCGTTAGCGAGCGCGTGCGATAGGCGCGTTTATTCCGCCAGAGGAAAGAAAACGTCCACTACAATAGTTATGGGAACTGGCACAAACAACACTCTAATATGTGTGCGACAGTCGGCCGTAGAAGCGGTAACAGCAGCAGATCGATGACAGCAGATCCCTTTTATCATCAGTCAATCAGAAGTCAGTCTTTAGTCGGCGCAGTAGCTTTTCAGCGTGTCCAGCGTGCAGCTTTGGTAGCAACATTCGGCCACCACCTGACGCCGTACGCGGTGGAAGTTGTGTTCCTCGTGCGTGTTCAGATGCTGCAGCGTCACCAGCGCCTGGTAGATCATATCCGCCGAACGATCGTTCAGTGTGTGGAGCCGTTCGACGTCGTGCTCTAGCTCATCCAGTAGTTGGTGTGTTTCCGGGTCGGCAAGGGTCATCAGTAGATTCTCTGCAAAGTGCACATGCAACCGTACAGTTGTAATGTAACAGTGTTCGAAATTAAGAATGCCTTCTAAACCACGCATACCGGACTTTTTGCGGAATCCATTGAATCTGTTGCAAAGCTTAGCCAACGTGTCGCTCAGTTTAGCGCCACAGTAGTGAGCCTTCCGCTGTGAGTTGGACTCAACGTACTGGAGCGATCCGTCCACTCCCGATACGGAGAGCAGAACGAGCAGTAGCAGCAAGGCGACCCCACAGGACACCACCAGCAGTAGATGCCGGCTACCCTTCGTTGGCATCTGCAATTGGAACAGAGGGTGAAAGCTAAACCTTAGCGAGCGCGAGGTGTGGTACTCTATGCTTAGCCGGATACAATCGTACGCATATGGACAGGATACTAGACTAGAGACAATGTTCGGCTTTGCTGTGTGTTTGCTTTATTTGCTTGAGAGCTTCACACAAGAACAGGACTTCATTCGTATGACGTCTGACGGCTCTGCAGGGAGAGAGAGAGGGGGGGGAGAAATGCTGCAGATGTCCACTAGCCAGGAAGTATGATCAGTTGACAAGATGCCCATTCCGTCCAATAAGGATATTCCCCGGGCACGTTTGGCCACTGTACAGAACACCAATTACTGGAAAACTCTTCGAAACTGTATAGTAACCATGTCCAAACGATCTTAGTATCAAGAGCCAAACACACTTCACCTACCTGCATTAAGCGATTCAAAAACTTACCCACCTGCTTCGACAAACACTGCACTTCACTTAAACACTCAAAAAATTCACCCAATTCTTCACAAATAATAGAATAGAAAGACGGTTTGTTGAACAAATTACCTTGCTTGAAACCCGGTTGGTACAGCTGCTACTGTACTGTAAACCTGGACCACGGTGGTGAGGGGGTTTAGTAAGCCTCAAACACTACTCCACGGAGTGAAAAGCTAGTAAACTACACCGCTGGAAATCCGTTAGCAGACTGCGTGATGAATGTGTTTTCTTGGCCGCTTTTATACACCTCCTGTGTAAAGGTGCAGTAAACGTGTTTACAACGCGAACTATATTCCCGGTACTGCTCATCAGCACCCGATGGTACTAGCGAGTACCAACGAGTAGGAGGAGTTCAAGGATATGCGTCGCGTGTGTGTGTATTTGTGTGTTGTGCAGGAATTAAGACGACCACCTATGATCCACCTGTCGCACGATTTGCATAATGTCAGCGCTTCTAAGATGAGCGGGAAGCCACCCCACGCCCTATGACGCGATGGGGAGACAAAACATTGCGCGGTGGCGCCAACCGTCCTGCCGAACGATTTCGATGCCCAATCGAGCGTGAAACGGGCACGGGTGAAAGTGAACGCAGTCAAGAAAGGAAACACATATTATTTACAAAAAGAAATATTCCGTTTTTACTATCAGGGTTGATGCTGAATGATTTGGGATAAAGATCATTGCCGATATGACCAACATCGCCGATGTGCATCTATCGGATTCATCTATCAATGGCGTTCCGGGAAAGCGCCGTGTTGATTATGCTTATTTACAGGCTCTCCGAAGCCGGACACTGAGCTAGCTCGTGAACCGATTGTTGATGCGCTAAAGGTGCTGCGATGTTGTTTGAGCGCAGTTCGTGAGAACAACAATTCAGTGGGCTCGAAAAACAACCAGTGGACGGTGCAAAAACAGTTCTGTGGAATTTTCATTCTAATAAAATTGACAGCAATTTCTTTTCACTTCGCTTAGAGGATGGGTGGTGCCGAACAGCAACGACCCATATTAGAGCTTCAGTTGCCGATCGGACACTGAACCAGCTCGTTTGTTATTAAGTTTAAGTTGCTTGAGTTGCTTCTTCGTTTATTGGATGGATGGAGCAATGACCTATTCCACAGCTTGTAGAGCTATTGTAGCTTGTAAAAAGAAAAAAAAACTATTTAAAGTTTCATTTTTTGTAAGAGTGCTCAATTTACAAACACTACATGAAATATAACGTGATAAACAAATATTTGAGATGCTTATTGTGACAAAAAAAACTGAATTCCATCGTTCGCGCCAAGTGCTATCCGAATGGTTTAAACACCTTATGTATTTAAAAATGAACTTAAGTACGTGTGTTTTAATGGAAAGACATTTGACATCGTGATCCCAGTTCATTTGCACTAAAACTACTGTACCAGCAGCGGTACTTACATTTACAACATTTACCGTGTACCTATTTTCGGCAGTATTTAAAGTCAATGATTACCTGTTTTTCGTGATTTTAAAATTCAAAGCGAGCAAGAATAAATTCTACAGCCATAGAATATTTCATAAAAAACCACACTTTCATTGGTTTACTGTTCTGGTTCTCTTAATAAAGAAACCTGCCAAACTATTGGCTGACAGCAAAACTGCCGAAAAACTATGAACTCTGCACATTTTGTTTGATATTTTGAAAAATATGCAAGGAAGTGATGTGATACTTCGTATAAGAATAACAAATGAGTGAAATGAATAACAAATGAAAAAAAAAACCATTTATGGTCGTACCATAACTATAAAGACTGAATGAGTAATGTGGTATGTACGTAGATGTAGTAGATAAGTATTTGTAATGCCGGTAAGAATATGTGCAAAGAGTATCATGGTAGGCCCATTGCAATTGAATATCGTATTCGTCTGCACTTTCTCCAAAACATTTACGGGCGCCTTTGTAGTGGCCTTAGAGAACGTCAATGGTGAAGTGGGTGGTGGGAGGAAATATATATATCAGGCTAGGATTATATTCCTATGTATAACGATTATAACTATGTATGTAACATCAGCAAATATTTAGATTCTGCTAAAAAATCATTTTTGAGGTATGTGTGTCACTTTTGTTTGATCGGATCAGTTGTGGACCATTGTTCACAAAATTGATAAGGCTCTCGTGGCAATTTAAATAATTTTTGAAAATCTTTTTACATACTTTGGTTTGCATTTTCAAAATAAACATTACAGGCAAAAAAAGGTTTTTTTTTAATTTCTGATTCTGTTAAAAAATATATTTTGGTAATTACTCTTATAAAACTCATAAAACTTTAAAAAAAGTTATTAAAACACTTTTTAAAAATCTTAAAAAAATATTTTTCTGTAAAACCTTTCTAGAATATGTTATTTATATTTTTGACCGATTTTTAAATGCGTTAATTCACTGTTTTTATCTATCTCTTACGGATTTTCCGCAAATCGCGAAAAACGACTGTCCATATAGTTGTTGTAGTTGCTGTATTATTCATTAATATTCGCTTACAATCATGCTGAAACAGCTATATCACAAATATTTAATATAAAACAGTGTTAAAAATAAAACAAACCGTTGGGGTGTTGGAGTTACAGCACATTTTTGATTGAAAAAAATATTGATCGTATTTTTAATATTATAATTATACTACGATATATTATAAAACATTATTATGATCCTACAAGACATAAGTTTTCTTTCAAATATAACAAGTATTTCAAAAGATATACGTTTTAAACCACGAAAAACAACATTCTTCCATACAAAATGTATGAACTACCCGGGTAGGCGGTTGTACTTGTGAAGGGAATATAAACTTAAATAATTTTAAAAAAATATTTAAACATATTGGATATTTTTTTTTATTTTTGCATATGGTTAGAAAACATCTTTTTGAGGCATTTTTAACATTTGAAGTCGATACAACTTCTTAATCCAAGGTTATTTTGGAATAAAGATGCAAAACTTACCCGGGTAGGCGGTCGTACACATGACGGTTAAGTGATTTGGCTGTGCTTTTGTTCTCTGTTTCGATTCAATTGTCGCATGTAGGAAGGGGGAAGGAGATAAAACAATGATAATGACACACTTTGCACATCAACTTATGTGTAAAGCAACAGTTTGCAGAACGGGCCACAATTATTTTCTTTTATTAACTCTTTGTCATTATTTCGTTACGGGTTTGTACATTTTCTAAGAATCGTAGAACTTTCAACGTTTTTTTTCGTTTTCGTTCGAAGATGGCAAAAAGTAAGACGTGTTACTGATGTTGACGATGATGAAGATGATAAATCTTACCTCAACACAGGTTTTCTTTTTTACCTTTTTTTAACGAGGAGTAAGCACGTTCCCTCTCCGACCTATCCAACCCTGCCAGTACGCTGTAGTGCGTATTACTTCTTGCAGGATACCCCAACACAGGTTTGAGAAGGACGGAAGTATATTTAAGATAACATTACTTTCATAGAAATAATGAAACAAATTGTACAAAGAAGTGGTGGAATCGGAAAATCCTCAGCGGAATCCACCGAGCCATACAAACATCCAAGACGACCAACATAGTTTCATCACATAGGTATTCCCTAGCATCCTTTACGTAGCTCGCCAAAAGCCAACTAATTGATCTGGCGCACCACTTATCAGGACACAACTGCGTCATCCAACCAACGAATGGTTCAACGAGCACTACCTTCCGAAGCAGGAGAATCTAATGTATCCTTTACGTAGCTCGTCTGGAATCAACTAATGGATCTGGCGTTACTGTACTTTTTACTAATCGAAGTTTGTTTTCTTTTAAATTCAACCATTCGTTTTGCCAGGTCTGATTGATAGTATTCTCTCTCCACAATTTATCATGTCCTTTCTCGATAAAGAATTTTTGGTCCATAGTGCGTCCATCATTTGCTGACGTGTCTGCGTTTTCATTCCCTTTTATTTCACTGAGTGGTCTGGAATCGAACAAAAGGTTGTTTTTGTTGAGACCGATTTTTTTTCCATGATCCGATTATACGGGTCTTTAGAACTTACCCGCCTAAGGATTGTTTAAGTATTTTCTAATTGTTTACCAAAAAGGGACAAATTCCATTATTTGGTATAAATCATTTGCTCTAGAGTCACAGCTTCGTCCGAATGATGATTTTACACAAATGAGTGAACTAATTAATTAGTCCATTTATTCATACATTCATTTTTTTAATTTTATTTGACGTTCTTCTAATATAATTAAAACATGCATAACATACCAAAGGATTGTCGAGAAGTTTCATTTTCCACTTCTTTTATCCCACTCACAGTTGAGTACTGAGAAACTGACATGGGCTCTTCAGCGTAGCCTTCGCTCAATGTTTCAACCATGCTGCTCCATCTAATTTTACCGCTGTTCAGCACCGAATCCCCAAGATACTCTGCATCTTGAGCCAAGTTTCAGTGATCAAAAAAAGTACAGTTCACGAACCCTGCGCCTCATTTTGCTTACTAGTAGGCGATTATTTTCCCTTCATATAATTTAAACTGCTTTCACACACTTATATGATTCGTTTATTAATTTGGCTATTACCTGTTTTTTTTTAATTATAAGTTGGCTCTTTTTGGCCACAAAATTTGGCTAGCGGTTGTCAGCGGTTGTTAATCAAATACTAGCCAGTGTTTGGTGTAAGAACATTTTCATTTCCTACAGAAGTCTTGCAAAACAAATGCGCAATTGGTCGTATTTAAAAGCTAGGAATCTTGCATATGGATATGGATGAAACAATGAAAAGATAAACTGGCGTTATTAAAACTCTAGACTTTCCAAATGTCAGTACTGATCCACCTTCACAAATTTGACCACTGTAACAACCTGATAATTCTAGTAGACCTAATAGGACTATTTGGAAATGTTGTGTAGGTAGCGCAGGTGTAGCCGCGACTCAATGCTGTCACGTAACTGACAGCATGTGATGTCAAAAAGGCCGGGAAGGACTTCGGCAGCGATCGGGTGATCGATCGCTGCGACTCCCCAAGCGCCACAGATTAAGCTTAAACGACTGGAAAATTGAATATCCATAGAAAAAAAATGAAAGCTCCACAGCTTCATTGGTTTGACCAATAGATGGCGTATTACAACTCATCATTATATTGCTATCCTTTTCTTTCAATGTGTTTCGACAAGTTTCTTCTTATCATGACCTATATAGCCTTCTAACTTTCTGAGCAAAAATCTATATAAATGGTCGTGT
>SIXB01007248.1:0-10228 GCA_007018985.1 Anopheles bwambae | reverse complement strand
CTAATCGATCGAGTCGGATTTTTTGGTACGGTGCGTGCTCGTAACCAGACGCATGGCCGAAACCGGTCATTTCGATAATGATTAGCAGCCACCGCGACACGTTACAGGGAGACATGCGTTAATGAAAATTTAATCAATCACCTACTCGTGTTACAGCGCCCGCGATTGCGTGCTGTTGCCACCCAGAAAAAAAAGTACCCACCACTCGGTGGCGGCGAGAAAATAAGGTTACTCTTGACCTTGGCCCTGGGTACAGCCGACCCGAAAAAAACACACACTTGCCCACAGCGCGTACCACGTGAACCCACGACCAGCGTCGGCGTGGAAGGCGAGCGATCGGTCCTGTCTCGGGGCGTGTCACGATGGTGCACGATGCAAATTTTTGGAAGTCGGTATAAATTAGGGAACTGGATCAGTTGTCAGCATCAGTTGCAGCTAATCAGCCGTCGTCGTCAATTCATTAGCGCGAGTCTCGCAAGAAACTAAAACAACCGCCCAAACGCCCAACCATGTTCCGCTTCGTGTTCGCTGCTGCCCTGCTCGTGGCCACCGTTGCCGCCGGACCGCTCGATCGGGCCTACTCGCACCAGCAAAACCCGGACGCACACGCCCAGATCGTGGCGTACGAGAATGTGCTGAAGGACGATGGACACTACAACTGGAGCTACGAGACGAGCAACGGTATCGCCGCCCACGAGGAAGGTCTCGGAGCGCACAACGCCAACGGTGCCTTCTCGTACACCGGTCCCGATGGTGTGCTGTACCGCGTGGTGTACGTCGCCGACGAGAACGGATTCCAGCCGCAGGGTGACCATCTGCCGACGCCGCCGCCGACGCCCGAGCACGTGTTCAAGACGCTCGAGCAGATCCGCGCCAACCCGCCCAAGGACCAGAAGGACTTCAGTCTGGAGGCGCTCGATGCCACCCTCGCTCGGCTGCGACAGCACTAAGTGGCTGTTGGGATTGGACACTTGGAACCGTTTTGGACGTCATTAGCCAACATTCATCATTCATCATTGAAGGTCCTGTGCCAAGAAGACAGGACAGCCATGAATCATTGGATCACCATTTCACCACGCAATAGGCTTAAGTAGAAAAATTGAATTTCGTTGTTGAACTGTTTGTTATCGAATCGGAAATGAAATAAAACCGGTGTTTAATATTATAATATTATCGTTTATTTCTACCTGTTCGTCTACTTCTCAACTGCATCAACAGAATAGAAAGAATAGTTCACTTTCTAAACTGATGATTAAGTAGGTTAAGCTGATTGACCTACTGTCTTTAATTTGCTTTTCCCATTCTGCGGACAACTCTTCCCAATTATTGGAACAAACTGAAGCCAGCCTTATGCACATAGCGTAAAAGAAAACGAAAAAGGAATTAAAAGCTCCGCTCATGACATAACTCTCTTTCTCTCGTTGACCTATATAGAGAAAAATTCTACTCTAGCAATCGAGACGCATTCTGTTTGATAATTGATTGCCACAATTAAAGAAATGCACACAAGGGCTACCACCCGTCGTGCGTGTGTTTTGAGACACCATTTTTTCTGCCACTCTTTGCTGTGCTTATACGTCCAGGAGGGAGAGAGAGGGAAATCATAGGACCTTGTTAATTTCTTTCAAATAGTTTGCAAGTTTGGTACGCCCGGGACCGAAAGGAATGATAATCGGGCAAAAGAAAGAAAGTAGTGATATTTCTTTGTCTTTTGCAGAACGGTGGCTTGTTAGCGCGAATGAAGGCAAGTAGGTACGGAACAGCGAAGCGAAAGAGAATTATTTAAAGTCCGTTCCATTAAGAAGAAATTGCCTTTTGATTGCAATTCTTGGGCAGACGTGTTTGCGTTGTACGATGCGAATGGTATAGATGAGCATGTTTAAGCTAATTAAGATTAACTGGTACATGTATATTTGGTTCCATGCGCATCGGGGAGGATTGTTTTTAAGAAGCAAAGAACACGTTGTTTACGGCAAAAATATCGCGAAAATAAACCGTTCAAATACGTAATTATGAATTTCACAATGTTTGAATTAAACGGATCAAACAGCGGAGGAGTTTATAGAGAAGATGTGAGGTTCAAAATTAAACAGCCTAAAAGTATGCAACGCGCTACACATTGTGTTCATACACCGACGAGGGGTACTTCAATGCCCAATGCTGAAGGTTATAAATTAGGGTAAATGTTCAGTATTGGGCAGGTTAGTGCAGTAGTTTCATAAAACTGCTCGCACATTTAATTGTTTTTTACTTTCCATGAAAGTGACGTTATTTTGAACGATAAACTATCGTATTATATTGTGCTATTTTTTATTTGCAGATTTTAATGTATTTTTAGAGATATTCCTAAAAATTCAATCACTGTTTTTGTTCGTATTTTCGGCAGTTTGGTCCTATTTTTGGCAACGCGAATACGGGTCAGTAAATGTTTTAATCAATGCCAATAGGTAGACAAAAATGTGTAAAACAGTTTTACACTCTCACTTTCCTAAGATTTGTGTTGAAAAGTACTTAAATTATTAATTTCATGTTGCCCTTTTTGGACATTTTGATGGCAATTTTTACAGTCACTTTGATGTGAGTGAGAAACAAAAAGAAATGAGATTGCCTGACGGCTATAGAGTACGGCTCTGACTAGCTCACAAAGAAATTAGTGATATTTGGTACAACAAATGTGGATTTATGTGTCAACATACGCATTGTAGTGTTCTGATCAAGTTATAAATGATTATGCAGCAAAATCAAAAGTGTGTTATTGTTTCAAGTTTCTGCAGGAGCCTACAGCATTGATCTGTCAAAAATCAACATTCACCGTGTACCTATTTTCGGCAGCATTTAAAGTGAATAATTATTTGTTTTTTTTTGTTATTTTAAATTTCCTACCGGGCTAGAATAAATTCTGCTACCATAGAATCTTTCATGAAAACTACACTTTCATTGTTTTAGTGTTCTGTTTCTCTTAATAATTAAACCTGCCGAACTATTGGCTGACAAAGCAAATCTGCCGAAACATGTTGCGCTCTGCACATTTTGTTTGATTTTTTGAAAAATATGCCATATTTCTGTTTAAAAAATATGTGTTGAGACAATTTTCAACGTGTTTTTGCGTAATTACACGTTTATCTTTATAATTATACGTAATTATACACGCTGCCGAATACTGGTACAATTACCCTGTACTAATGAATCAAATTTGTCCTTTTTGCCTTTATAGAAGCTTCTATGTGTTTAAAAAGACATGTTAATTGTTGAAAAGGTATGCTTAATTACTATAAAATAACTATCGAAATAATTTTAAAATTATTAGATGAATGGATGGATTGTTAATTTTAAATTTCTATCGGTAATGATTGGATGCCAACAGCTTGCTCATGTTTACAGTAGTTATTTGAGCAGCAGCAACAAGATCTTGAAGACCAAACTATGTTATACAAGTATAGGCCATCCCGAATAAAAACAATGCCATTCCAATCCTCAAAATTGCCTACTCATTGACCGGCGAAGGAAAGAAGACAATTATAAAGCCATATCTTTAATCAATGGCTCGTTTTTGCACACCGAGAAGGGGCACGATTGTTCACACACAATGAGGTAGCCTTTCGCGCCCGCTTAACAAACACACTGCAAAAAAGTGTACAAATATTGGTCTTATTTTAATGTTCGCCGCACTTCGTTCCATCCCCAAGATCGCACATTTGCCTCTTCAGTGGCAGTATTGAATCAGTTCCGCCAATTCTAAAGCACAAATAAAAGTTCTATCGCCCGAACGCTTTCTACGGAGGAATCATAAACGCCCACCAGGGTAAGCCGTGCGTCAATATTGACACATTGAAACAGAGGAGACAGAACGAGGCGTTTTCGGACGAACGCCAATTCCACCTGATGTGGGTGACCTGCTGTGTCGGTGGCGTCATGATCGATGCAACGATCAAATGCATCTTGACAGGTTATTTGGTTGAGCCACCTTGGTGATCGCGGAAAGCCAAATGTCAACTCGCTTTGGGAGGCTGGGATAGGGAGGGCAAGCTATGAGATGATTTATGCAGACCGGATCATCGTCAAATTCCGGGTGAAAGGAATGGAAACGCTGATCACCCTGGATTTAGCGGACGGATGGAAGATAAATACAAATCAGATAGAGCACCATCGGACCGAGTAGCCGAGCAGGGGAATGCAATGCTCAACTGCATCCATCTCCGAGCCCGGACCACGCACCGATGTTTGCTCTTCATTCATAATTGGACACAAATTTTGGGAAATAAAATTTGCACCGACCGACGCGGCAAGGTCGACCGTTTATGAGGAAGAGACAGCTCAAGAGCGACAGCAGCAGCAGCACCACCAACAGCAAGCAAAACGTCCCGCGACAACTTAATTGGACCATAAAGATACACGGTTTATAAAACGGAACCGAGCCAGCAGTGGGCAGGGGCCAGTCAAACTATCGTTTGTTGTTTGTTGGCCATTTTGTTGGATTTGGATGTCGTCATTGAGCCGGCATGTTGCGTTTCGCATCTGGCTAATCTGGTTTTTGCAATGCACCGTACTGCGTAGCCAAATAACTCGATCGGGCATTACATTTGCATTGGGAGAAGGAGCTCAAACTTTAACCAAAGTGTCAATTGCCTTCGTGTGGTCAGATCCGGTCGTTTGAAGCCCTTTTGTTTTAATTCGTACATCCTACGAAGAGGGGAGCTTTGCTCAATCAAACTCATCGACGTTTGATCCAATATTTGATTTGTCCCCCCGATTCGATCAGATCCGCCTCGTACCGGATGCAGCGAGAAGTTCAAGGTTTTCCCCCGTATGAAGATGATCTCGATTCGAGTCATCAAGTTTCATTTCATGCGGTATAGTAGAAATATAGGAATGAGTCGCACGTCGTACAAACGATAACTTTAGTGTATTTGGTTAATCAGATGCAATTAGCATCGTTTAACGTCGGCCGATAATCAGCTGAGCTACTGGCTGAGATTGTGTTGTAGAGATAAAACGATCGGGAGCGTGAAATAGCGATCTTTAGAGCGATCGCATTTTTGGTTGATGTTTGCTTTTAAAATATTCACATTTTCGTCATAGTGCCCTCCCTCTCTCTCTCTACCCCGAATGAGCAATCAAAGACGATTCGTCGTCCTTGTGCAAAATGTCACTCCATTTTTATGAGCGATTAAACCCTTAATGAGTTCATATCGCGTTCGTTTTTGGGCTAACAGCATGTCCCATGATCCCTTTTCGGTGATTAGCTGAACACAATGTAAATAAATCTGCCCCAACTCGATGAGGATCGTTTCGTGTGAAGTATAAAATATGAGTCCTCGCACACAATCGTTCGATAACTCATTCGCCCCCGGGGGTAGTGGGAGTTGGAAAAAGGGTGATCCAACCAACTGTGGCACACGAAAGCCCGGGCTGAAGCGTGAAAATGACTCTCCTGCACACACACACACGCACAGCCATCACCTTCAATAAAATAATGAGCCTATAAAGTCGATGCTTTAATGACGAGCTGCTAATTTGCGACGCATTTATTCAAATGGGACGTCTCGGTAGTTGTCGGAGGGATGGTCCGTTTCTTCGGGAACACCGCTTCTTCTCTGTCGTAATCTAAGCGAGCGTTTTGTTTCAAACCCACCCGAGGAGCATAAATCAGGAGTGTCGTCAGGGTGGTTTTCGTTTAGGATCTTCGGTGATGAGCATGAACCCAAATGGATGGGTGTTACTGGACAGAGATGTGGCCAAGATGCACAGCCGTGCTGTGGCGATGAATGTGACAGAAAGAGGGCTCTGTTTCGTGGTTGATAGGTCATAGGATGAGAGCAGATTATTTGTTGCATTTTACTGAACATATGGTAATCGAAACAAATATTTAAATAACATGATACATCGATAAGTATTTGTCGGTATTTTTATCACTTTGGTATCTGTGATACCGGAACCGATTTTCACAAAAGAACGATTTCAAAAAAACGATAAAATTGCTCATCAAAGCAAAATTAGATTAATTTTATACTCATATTACTTAAAAGAGTAAGTATAATGCATTCCTTTTACGAATTTTATTACCTTTACAACGATGCAAATTCGCTTTAACAATTTGTTTTAAATCGAACAGAATACTATTGACGGACGGAAACGACTGTGACCGTGTGGAAGTAACTGGGGGCCACACAGCTGGCGGGTTTTACGAGCGACCTAGCAGCAGGGTCGTTCGTATTCCCAACAGCAACAGCAAAAGCCGATCATTAAGTGCTGTGAATGAAAAGAACGACGGAGAGTCAAGCATCTCCGTCACAACGAACGAAACTGCAAGGTAACGATCGCTTACGGGAAGGAAATCCTGTCATGCGTGTTCCTCCGCTTTGCCTAAACTTCGTTGGCGATCGGAACTGGAGCAGGATAGAAAATGTCTAGGTTGTTTTTTTACGACGAGAAAGAATGTTTCTTTTGGGAGCAAGTGATGTGTGCTGAAAAGGTACCCGAATTAATGCTTTTAATGTTTAAAGTACATCACATTTTCATTCATTCGAAATTAACCTTTGGAGTAGCAATAAAATCCGAAACCTTCTCGTACCATCTCAATCATCTTCACGCCTACACAAGCAGGAGGACCAGCCAAAAAGTAGGGGAAACGTCCGCAGTCACCCTACACTCCCCTCCAGGCACACACGAGAGCTTAAAACTTACCTACGGACCTGTGGCATGATGTCACCTTCAATATTTAACGTTTTCTCGAGGCAATAAAAGTTTGTTTGGGCTAACATTTCCCACCGAATAAATGGCGACCCTTACCACCCATTTCACCCTCCAAGCAGGGTTCAAATGAATGAGCGCGGACAGAAATCAACACAACCACACAACCACACTCACGTGCCACGATGGGTCATTTGCTTACCCAGCCAAGTGAATCATTATCATCATCAACTGAGCTTTTAATCGACCAATATCCAAACAAACGATCTTTATGTCCGCCGTATCTCAGTTTTTATGTCACACCTAATTCGATTAGGTTGTCCTCATAAAATAATATGCCACAGCTGTTGTGCGTGCTGGGTGGGGAGGGGGCAACGGGAGTTGGAAACAGCGAGGTGGTTTGTGGAGATTCGAAGGCGTTCGATTGATTCCAGACGTGTTAATCTTGAGATGTGACAGTAAATTCATTCTTTAGTGTGAAGCAGTTTGTACCGATAAACGATCCAGTAAATGGGGATGCTTTTTTTACAAACACAGGATTAACTTATTCCATTTTAAACGCTTTCGGGTTTCAAAACTGTTGCAATGATTACTACTTTCTACGTCTTATCTTTGCGAGATTAATGTATGCGTTACGCAAACTAATCTGCTGTTCGTTGTACATTCTCTCTGATCCTTTCAATCCTGATGCGCATTTAACACAAAGAAAAAACACAAAAACTCCTCGTACACGCATCGAAACAAACCGCAACCGAGTGATCGTAAAAAAAGATGAAATAAAATAAAATAAATGCAACATAAAACTGACCGAACTCCGAAATGGGTCGTAAATCATAATCCCCGCGCACGGGTTGTGCGCGTGTGGCGTGGCGAGTTTCGTCGATCGTTGTGGGTTTCGATCGTATTAATTCGTACCAATCTACCGATACCCCGTTTCGGGCGAATGAATGGGTTCGATAATGTAGGGATGAGGGAAGATTTCGGACGTTTGCAAGTGTGTTTGCGAGTTTTGAAGAATGAGATGGAAGCTGGACGTGGATGAGCTTCGATGAGTTTTGTTTGTTATTAAATGTATCGGGGCTAGCGATAAAGCGCGACATAAGTGGACAAGGTTGCCGATGGGTACGTTTTATGAGGTCATCGAAAAAGAGGTGGACCGTAAGTGGTTGCCTGTTGAGAGGGGTTTTTTGGGGGAGGTATAGTAGTTTGAACTGCTTAAAATGGCACATGAGCGATAATGGGTGGCGATTTTATAATAATATTATAGTCAAAGGCTGTTACATGTTTCTAGAGTGGAGTCATCAGTAAATCCACCCCCACAGTGAGGACCGAAATTTATAAAATATCTTATCCAAGACTTAAATATTCATTAACGAACTGGAAGTGTTGATTTCCTGTATTTCAGGATGAATTTGAGAATGAATTAAAAGCTTTGTCATTTGTGCTGCTTAAATATGCTTTTATAACTCAATTAATTGCACTGATTTAATCCAAACATTCTATCTCATAGACACTAGATAAAGAAACTCCCAAACAGTTCTTTGCTATCGGTGAAGAAATGGTCGAGGTGTCTTCAATGACAACCTTACCGTTTCAGCGACCCCTCTGTGCCAGTGATCGACCGTGTTCGTATGCTTTTGGATGGGCAATTTGGGTTAATGAGCGGAATCCAATAGTGTTGCTGACTAAAGGCCACCCCCTCCGCAACAACTACCCAGACTTGTAGATTCCACTGCTCGGTGGATGTTCTCCGATCGCCGGCCCCATTTGCCAATCAGTGCCGTCATTTATTATCACGCCAAAGTTTCACGCCCGGTGCGGCTCATCAGCCCTAACGGAGAGGGAGAGAGAGGGCATCTCCGGCACCAAAAGAACCAACAAAACAAGGAACCGAATGACGATGCGAGCACCTACTACTAGCCGAAATCTGCTCGATATCGAAACCGTGGCAAAGTTCAAGGCTAATTGGTATCGATCGTTCTGCGATTGCGGGCGAGCTGGCAGCTGACGAATGGGAAGAGACGGTTTATTTTTGCAATCTTTTGCTTATGGTTTTATGGCAACGGTCGCTCGTAAAAGTTCGGAGTTTGAAGGGGTGAGTAGATTTGAATATTACCTAAGTTGAAACGGCGTTCAGTGATCCTTAGAGAAGGAAGTTATGGCAAGTATGCTGTAACTGAAGGATATATATTTAGTTCCTTCTGATGCTTGGAATGATGCTTTGTGAAGGATATTGGGCATAGGAGTTGCTATCATCGAGGGATCAATTAGGTAGAACCTTTTCTGGAAAGGTTGGTTCTTAACCTTTGAATATTCCTTAATAAGCAGGAAAGATTGTTGATCGCTTATATCCAGTAAAATAACGATCCATTTTAACTTCCTGTAGTATACTAGTGAGCAAGGCATTTCCTTATTATATAGTTCAGTATTGTTTAGTTCCATCTAAACCGTTTTCTACAACTCTTACCCGCAAAGCTACTGGAAACCTTTCAAAACATTTTATACATAAGAAAAGCTAAAAATAATAATTAATATTAAATGAGCGATCATAAATCAGTTCACGTTTCATTCGTTCATCGCTTCCAATACCTTCAACACAATAACAAAGCTATTATTTGCTGATTGGCTTAGCGCGTACGACACAGCACACGCTTTCCCAGCGCCGGGAGGTGTTGCAGAATTTTAAGACTAATTAACACGACATTAAAAATAAATTCCCCTTTGCGGCTGCCCAGCGCCCGATACATCTTGCACCAGCTGTCATAAGTGAGAATTTATTGTGAGAACCCTCTGCGGGCTACCGAAAAAACAACAACGATGCTTCACAGAGAGAAAACGAGCCACAAGATCAGCGAATGGTTTAAGTGGTTAGCATTGTATACAAATTTTGTTCGGCTGACTTTTGTGTGATTGTTACGGAACATGTTCTTAGTGGTTTCGAACAGTTTTGAGTTGTGTTTCAAGAACATATTAGAAGCAATTCCTATGACAGTAAACATGTAAATAGATTTGAAAACGGAACAGTGAATCAAAGCGCCTACTGGTAGGCGCAATCTCCTAAAAAAATGACCCCAATAAGGTCAGAGCCTCGAACAAACTGCCCACTGTTTAATTAAGATCGCTTCCAAATCTCCATCCGCCCCACTAAACACTTCCCGAATTGCTCTTTAATGAAAACACCAGGAAGCAATTTTTCAACCCTGCTCAATTGTTTCAAGCCAACCAGATTGCTCCAAGCGATCGAGCGGCAGCCAGGGGACAGATATTTTCCACCACCGTCTAGCTTCGCTCCGTCCCGGTGCTGGTGTGTGAAATTTGACTCGAATGCTAATGCTTGGATGTCTTGGTCGAAAACTGCGCGTGGCCGAAGAAAAACAAAACACACCACAACAGCCACCAATAAAACCACCCCAATGTCGATCGGGCCCCCACGTTTGCAGCGTCAGCGAAGAGATAAAAGAAAATTTACGATGAGAAATCCAATAAAAATGGCTTTACCCCCGGCCATGTCGTCCCGCGTGCGGTGGGTATTTTCCTG
>SIXB01007247.1:0-10175 GCA_007018985.1 Anopheles bwambae | reverse complement strand
GGTTGCGGGGGTAGCTCTGGGGGAGGATCTCTTTGTTTCATCTCGAATTGTTCATCCTTTTGGCCCACACACACACACGCTCTCTCTCTCCACACCATCGTTCCGGGGGGAAAGCATTTCAGCACAGTGGCTGTTTTCCGGATCGATGCGAGGGCATTTTTGATGAAATTTTACTTGTCCTCCGCTGTCTGTCCGTCCAGTGTCCGTGTGTGTTTGTCTGTATTTGAACGATGCTTTATGGTTGGGCACAGTTTTCCACCGCTCACAAAAATGTGTTTTATGTGACAGCCGTTGGTGTGTTGGAATGGCCGTTGGTTCTCGTTTGCAATCAATTTCTGCATCGATATTTAATGGCACCGTTTACATCGCAAATGAGTTGAGCAATGAAATGACGGTAATAAATCACTCATTTTCATTTTAAAACATTTCATCGATCTTTGCTGGCTGCGGTTTGAAATATTTATTTCAGTTTTTCTATGTTGTTCATTCAAGGATGAATTACGCAACAATGTTTAAACGAACTAAAATACAAAAGAATATAGCCACCTGATGTCAAATGTAATACACTTCGTGCAGTTGAAAATATGCTGTTAACGAACAGTGTGTCTGTTGCACGCGTTTAAATTCGGTATCTGTTTCCCTCTATGCAGCGCTCCACAAAGACACTTCTGCAGAGTTCCGTATTTAGACGATCCCTCCCGCCGTTTGTGGCCGTGCTGGGGTCGTCCGATATTTTTACCTGTCCCTGTCGTCACGGCAGTGTGCGTACGTAAAAGATATTTGCATGCGCCTACATCCACATTCTACAGCTCTATTCCTCTTGTTCTGGCGTGCGGCTGGCAGCATCACACGCTTCCTCCTGCTGTGTGCGTTAGCAACAGCCGGAAAGTGTGAGTATATGATGTCGCCGGGCACATCTGGAGAAGATGAAGTGAGGATGATGAAGGTGTGGTGTGTGTGTATATCGTTGTGTACCGTTGTGTCGAGACGGGCAAGCAAACACACACGACGTGCTCTCTCTCTCTCTCTCTCTCTCTGTGTTTGGCGCACTCACAAAGAAAGGGTGCACGGGCCCTTTCTATCCTTTCAGCTTTTCATGCTTCACTTCGCGCTCTGCTGTGTGCTAAAACCCACCCGACCCGATATGTAAAAGGGATGGGAATGAACGTTACGAGAAGGCACGCGGTGTGTGTGTGTGTGTCTATGAAATGGCCGGGGCGCATAGAGACGCGTGCAATCAAGGCGACCAAGACAAGACTAGGGGAAGCAGATGCGTTGTGTAGCATAAAACAGCACAGCTCCGGCTTGACATGGAGAGGGAGGAGGTGCTCGGTGTAGAGGCCGGGCGGGAAAAACCAGATGCCGAACGGGTTAAAGTGAAAGGTGGTTTGAGGACAACGAGCGAAAGAGAACGCACATCAAAACCAGACACACCCGGGAGTGTGTGAACGAGGAGACAGTTAATAAAAGAACAACAACAAAAAATCACACAAGAGTGCAGAACGTTACATTTTTACCTGTGTGGTGCTACGTTTGTTGGTTTTGATGTGGTTTTTATTCTATTTTCCTCTGCTTGTTGGTCCCCATCGTTTGTGGAACGCCTGGAAATGGAAAGAAGACCTTTTATTCTGTTTTGCGTATGAATGCTCTTCCTCGTTCTGCCCGTCACAACGGTCCAAACTGGTCGTAACGTTGTTTTTTCCCTATTTCGTTCTTTCTGCTCACTCGAACTGGAATGAAGAATACCGGCAAATTGTAAACCGAGGACGAGCTCCTTCCCTTCACAGCTCCGTACGAATGCTGGAACACGGAGATGGTTTCGTTTGCGTTTCCAAGGTGATGATTCTGGAATGTACAACTGTGGGTGGATGTACTGTGAAGAACCGAGAGCGCACTGGAGAAAACATGCAAATCCGGGAACGGAGAGATTGGCCCAAAAATGTATGTGGGAAGTTTTTTTTCCGCCAGAAGTGTAGTTTTCATTGAAACTTTACTGGATGACGGTTATTGTTACATGTAAGAGAGCACAAAACTGTGTCTCCAGATTAGTGATGTGCTCTCCGGAGCATACGGAGGCGTCCTGAGTCGTAGTCGCACGGAGACCGGGTCGTCCGGAATCGGTCAGAGTCTACCGAAGTCGGAGTCATCGGACGACTCCGAACTACTCCTTACTACTCCGGACAACTCCGGATGACTATGGATGACTACGGACAACTCCGGATGACTCCGGATGACTACGGACAACTCCGGATGACTCCGGATGACTACGGACAATTCCGGATGACTCCGGATGACTCCGGACGAATACGGACGACTTCAAACGACTACTGATAACTTCAGACGACTTCGGAAGACTCCGAGCGGTTCTTGATGATTTCAAACGGCTCTGGATGATTCCAAACGGCTCCGGATAATGCTGGGCGGACCTAAATTCCCGAGTTGGTTCCGAAATTATCGGAGTCGGGTCGGAGTCGTCTCCAGATATTTGCCAACTTTCCCATCACTATGCGTGCGCTGACGTTACTGGAAATTGGACGAGGGAATTTAAAATGTGGAAAGAACATTCAGCAATCAGCGTAGAAGTTGGTCTTAGAACGACTCTATAACATATCCATCATAAGTTGAAGCTCAAAATAGACCGTCTCCTCCTAGCAAGGACTGTGACTATCCGGCTACGTGGTATTCTGAATTAGTCTCAAAAGCGTATATAGGCCTGGCATGTCCGCGTAGGACGTTACGGCAAATTTAAGAAAAAAAGTGAAATAATTGAACAATATTATTCTTAGCCTTAGTTGAGTGTTCAACATAACGCATTTTCGAGATATATTCTAGCAATTCTATCCTCAGCCACGAGCATCCCTTTCGCGAAAATGTGGCTTGCAAGTGAACACTGACCTTTCTTGACGCTCATTCCACGAGGCAGAGCAGCATCTTCCTAACCTCACTCATCGTAACGACTGCAGCTCGCAACTCTTTAAGATCGTTGCACCGACCCCCCCCCCCCCCCACTCGCGTGTTTAACCATTTCGACCCACGATGTGCTCGTTATGTATGCGCCTTTCTATTTCCATGCCTGTTCTGTAGGTGGCGCGCGCGGTAGTATGGCTTGTTGTGCGGTACCATTTGTACAGTTTCGGAGTGGAAGCACAAGACGACAAGAAGGCGCAATGTTGTTGCGTTACTCACGATGGGAATGCGCGAGATGCATTTAACCTTCTTCCACCACCTGCCACGTCCTCACTACTGCTTGGCCGTTTCTTGCGCACCGCACCGTACGTTTCCGTACGTTTGCTGTTGCTTCCCTTCGGCTGCTTTATGCGTGTCTACCGGAATCTATGGAACGTAATTTTAACCACATTAAAGTGGGTGAAGAGGCAACACAAAGACAGGATAGAGGAGCGGGGTCGCTGGGAGCAAATGGCAAGAGAGGACACAGACTGGCGCTGCAGCGTCGAGAGAGAAAATGCAACGCTTCTCCTCCCCCGTGTGCAGATGGAGACTCCATTTGCACAAACTGTGTGCACACGAGCGTGCCTTGGTGTGTGTCGTTGTCGTTCTCGTTGCCATTCCTTATCAACCAAGCGGCGCTGTTTGCTGGCGGACGGGCTTCACCCACAGACCCCGACGGTTTGACGGTTGTTTAACTGTTTTGGTAAGGAAAATGTAACGTTATCTTGCTCGCAATTTAACACGCCGCTCCCGTAAGCCACCTCCCCCCTCTCACCCTATGTCCCTGTGCCCTATGTCTGCCAGGCAACGCGTTGTGTCGTTGGGCGAACGTGTAATAAAAGGCGGGCAAAAATAAGAAAAAAAAAGTACAACGGCTGAACTTCAAACAAACTTCTGGGGCGCACTGGGGGATTGTGGGGAACAGAAAATATGTGTTATAACCTTTGCGAAATTATTTGCCCCAGCTTGCTGTCGGTCATTTCATCTTAAAACACTTTTTTTATAATGAGTAATGCAAAAACATTTTCGGAAGTGTATTATACTCATTTCATTCATGTATCTTTTCTCCCTCCCATACATTCCTGGCATCGTTTAGTAATATTGTCATTCGAGCATATATTTATATTTCATGCTCTTATCGATTTTTCAATTGGCCGAGAAAAAATGGCGTAAAAGACTCTTGTTTTCTGCTTTTCTTCCTGTGCTGTGCTTTGCGATAAAGAAAAAAAATCAAACGTTTGAAGTGCGTTATGGGGACGTGTGATAGTGGTGGTGGGGTTGGGTACCATATTTCCCGAGCAGAATTTCCACCTCTTCCAATGTGAGCGCTGTTTTTAAAGTCGAGGGAAAATGAAAATGTTTTCCCATTTCACTTTAAAGCCATCAACACTAAATACTGAAGAAAAATAAAACGACCGAACCGTCGATCGCCGCCTTCTCCCGCCCGGCCTCATCTCGAATTATCAATGCCTGGAACTAATCTGCCAACGGCAGGCAGTGAAGCAACCGGAACGGAAAACTTCATCACTTGTTTGTGTGTGTGTGTGTGTGTGTGTGTGTGAGTGAGTGAGTGAGTGAGTGAGTGAGTGAGTGAGTGAGTGAGTGAGTGAGTGAGTGAGCCCACGCGCTCGCGCGCGTGTGTGTGTGCATCAATAGGCAAAATGGCGAAAAACGATTTATAAATAAATCTCATTTTCCACCCGAGAACCTAAATGGAAAGAAGCACGGCGGCACCGGTCGCTTCTTCATTGCTGCCTCCCGCACTTCCCATAAAGCAACCGGCACCACCACCAGCAAGCACATGGGAAATTGGTTTCTCCGTTTTTCATCCTCCCAAATGCTCTCTGCTGTGCCCCACTTCACAACCGTTTGCCGTTTTTCGCAAATAGCAGCACGAGAAAAGGGTGTACCGGAGGGGGAGGGGCGATGCTGTGCTTGTTAAAATTTAGGGCTATTTATGCTGAAATGCTCACCCACTGCACTTCCACCGCCCCCCGTTACAGTTACGGTTCAATTTTAAACATTAGATCGTTGTTTCCCTTTTTCGCCGGCCGGCGGCCGTGTAGTGCCACGGAGCCGCGCGTCAGAGTGAGTCGCCCCGCGCCCGCACACACACAGCACCCACCCCTTGCTGTGCAGCGTTTCATTTCATTCGCCTGCTAAGCTAATGATGATACACCCCCCCTCTCTGTGTCTCTTCCGCTTGTTTCACTTGGGCCGGAGAAGTCCCTTATGATGTGTGTAGCCCATAGCAACCTTCTATCCTTAAATCTTGCCCGCCTCTCCACTTCACGAACTTCGGTCGGAATGTCCAAAACGACGGTGTGTGTGTGTGTGTTTTCACTCCCGCCTGAATGATGGGTAAAATTGAGCGCGCGAAATGAACGCGCAAACACCACGCGCCGACGGTAGAGAGAAGCCAGTGGCGCTGAGATGTGCGCAGGAGAGAGGGGGCCTTTTCTTCTTTCGTTTTCCAACGGGACAGCGTAGTAGTGCATCTCACGTGATGAGCTGAGGGTGAAATAGGGTTCAAGTTAAACCCTGACTCTGGCGTGGTGTGTTGCGAGGCTGGGCGCTGGAGCGTGGCGGGGCGGCGGCAGCGTGTGTTCTGTTCACTTCCTCGTTGCTAAAAGGTGATACTACAGGGAAACAGAAAGAGCGAGAGAGACATATTGGGGATGGGGTTGAAAGAAAAGGGCAAGAAGACTTCAATTAGCGTGCAGGCAGCAGGAGAAGAGCGCGCAAGAGAAAAGATGCTGCAGTTGCAGAAGGAAAAAGAAAAACGTTCGCGCTCTGTGAGGGGCGTGTGTGTGCGTGTGTCTGCATTGCATTTTCTCTCATAAGAAAGAAAGAGATGCTGAGATTCGATTTTAAAATCATTTCAAACTGGTTCGATTGCTGCATGCGTTCAGATGACGCAGGGAAGCGAATGGAAGCTGGCTTGCGCTGGTGAATCGAACAGTAGAGCGAGAAGGAGAGGAGGAGAAGAAGCGGCGGCGGCGGTTGTTATGGGAAGAAGGGGTGATAAATAAAAGTGGAAGATAGCGGTGTCCAAACACACAGTTACAGCAGCAACCAGCAACGAACAGTGCGCAGCATAGTTATACGCGCGCTGTGACGGGGCTGCGTGTGTCCAGCAATGAGCACAAGGGTCTCTCGAATCCAAACCTCGTGCCTTCAGAACATGGTGTCAGGATGGTGGAAGAGGAAGAACAAACGGGCATACCTCGCACAGAGAGGGAGAGAGAAAGAGAGATAGTGCGAGCAAAGAAGAGTTAGGAACAAGACGCGGTACGATGGAGAAACCGGTTTTTCCGCGACAGGCGCATCACCGTGTGTCGCTCTTCCTCCGTCCGCCCAATCGCTAACCCCTTCCCATCCATCCTACCCATCCCTCCCATGCATCACAGACAAATTCCCTTCCCTGGTTCTTCCCACCCGTTTTCAACCCTCTCAGCGCCAAGACAAGGGACGACGACGACGCTGCGATGACGGATACGTTGCCGACTGATGGTCGCGGTTTTTGTTGTTGTTTTCGAGCGTGTGTGTGTGACTGTATGTGTATTACTATCACGCGCGCCCGCTCTCAACGGGAAACGCGTGTGCTGATGCGTACGCGCCTGCGATTGCGGTGGCAAACGAACGATGGAAGGGGAAGAATGTTTAAAATCACTATTTTATTTAGCTTGCCTTTTCCTCCCACTGCCCTTCCCGCTGTCCGCTTTGCCGCCCCTCTGGACATAGGTGATGAGAAGTGAGGCTACGTGTGTGTGTTTGTGTGTGTGTGGTTTGTCCGCGTCATTTTTGTGTTACATTGAAAGGTGCGCTTGTAGTCCGCTTTCATGCGATTACGACCAGCAGTAGCAGACGGCGGCGGCGGCGGCGGACGGGCAAGCGGGACCAGCTTTTTGTTTGTAAGACACACACTCACATGCCCTGGGGATGAGATGAGTGAATGATCGCCGTAAGGGATGACGGGGGAGGGATAGCAGGGTAGATGAGAACGATGGAAGCACCGAACACCGAAGTAACCTTTTAAGTGGTTCGATTCTGTGTCTCGTGGATGGGAGGGAGAGAGGGCCAAAAAGGGGGGGGGGAAGATTGAAGTCGCGCGTTTCTTTGGGATCAGTTTACCTCTCCCGCGTCCTCTTCTGTTTTGCTTCCCCGCGTGTGGGCAATTATCGATTTTATTTCCATCTTAAAGTTACGGGTTTTGAAGCGCGTTTATTGAGCTGTTGCGTCTGTGTTTCTTTTCCCCCCGTTCCCCGCGCAAACGAGTGATGATGATGCCCGTGTGTTATTGCAAGCGTTTCAGAAATGCATTTCAGCAGGGACAGCACAGCAGCATCCATATTGACTTTTTTTTTTTGGTGGGTTGGGACGGGATGCGATGTGATAATGATCAAGATTTTTTCTTTCTCTCTACCAAATCGTCGTTCGCCTCCGTTCCATCGTCGTGTCGTAGAAGAAGAAGGACCTATTTATTTACCCTTCGCTTAGGATGCTGGTTTCTGGTTTGCTTCAGGCGGTTTAATAATTCACTAAATTGTGTGTCCGTCCGTAACGCCCTTTTCCCTCAGGGAATAGAAAACGGTGGAGTGTAGTTTGTTTATTTGTTGTTTTTCCGCCTATCATTTCCAACTGTAACTTACTCCCGTAACCCTTTGGAGTGTGTGTGTTCGACTGCTTATCAGCTTACCAGAAAAGAGGTGATATTGGAGGAAGAGGAGAGGGACGGGCCAATACAGAGGCGCAAGTAGAAGACGACGGTCATGAGAGTGTTTGGAGCACTTTTGTTTCATTTATCTCGCTCATCCTCCCATGCTTGTTATAATCACTACCACACCCCACATGTGTGACCCCCATTCACCTCCCCACCAAAATCACTCGTGTGTGTGTGTGGCTGTGTGCGGCTGCCGGGAAGCGCCACGAGGTGGCATGAAATAATCAGCTGCAAACAAAACAAAGCAAGGAAAAAACACATTGCGCGCGCTCTAATGCAAGGAAAAAACACATTGCGCGCGCGCGCTCTTATTCGCAATGCTTCTGGGGCCAATAAGCATTTGTGTTTTGTTGCAAAATCACCACCGCACACCGATGATGTATGGGAGTTCCTTATCTCCAGATGGCTTTCAGGGTGGAATTGCCACGGCTAATGCCGGAGGGGGGAGGGGAGGCGGTCGGAGCTTACGAGGAGCATAACACATCGCCCGCGAGTGTGTGTGTGTATGGTTCGCCACAAACTTAAAAGACACAATTGTCGATTGCCAGTTTCTTTGATGAGCGCAGATGCTTTTCTCTCCGAGGACTTTGTCTCCTAAGCTCTATTTACAGCGCACACATGGATTGTGCAAGAGCTTGGTCTTAATCACCCCTTCTCTTTCCCTCCTCTCCCACCCGGGGGTGTTAGTTTCGTTATCATCAGCTGTGTGTCTGTCGGTAATGACTTACTGGGCTGGGTCTAATTATGGTCGTGATTCCTCTTTTTCTCTCCGTTTCTGTCGCTACATCAGCTACATCGTTTATGTGTGCGCTAGACAAAGCTCCCTTCCTTGTTGTGCTCGCGATTACGATGTGTGACGGTTGATATGGATCAGTTTTTTGTGTGTGTTCGGCACATATTTTGCTTTTTGTTTTAACTGGAAATCATTGTTTTGGCGGCACAAATGCCCTTACGGGATATTTAACGAAGTATTGTGTATGTGTGTGTGTGTTTTTTTTTTCAAGTTCAACTTGTTTAGTTCCATTTTATTTAACGTAATCAATTATGATGTTATCTGTTTTGTTATTTGTTACATTGAATTACAGAATTCAAAATCCATTTTGTACGACCCTGGAATTGGGAATAGTGACCTAGTTCCATACAAAAGTTGTAGTTACAGTTTGTGGTTCTTTAAGTTATTCGTAGGTATAAGATCTTGGCCAATTAGCCTGTCATGAATTTGTCCGTTTTCTATGAGGTTTTAATAACGATTTTTTTTCTCTATGGTTTTTTTTGTTACAGAATTTCATTGCTCCTTTCCGCACTTCAGCTAATGTTAAGGTAAGTAAGCGTACTAATGGGTCAATCAGAATAAGAAATGAATTCGAACTAATAGATTCCTCAGTGTTTCTTCTCTTGCTGTATGCCTAGAGTCTGTCATTCTACGACTTACACCTCATAAAACATTGCCCGAAGTACTCGGTGCTTGGTGGTGGAAGCGTTTGTTTCCACATCCATCGTTTGGCAAAACCCGTTTGACTCATTTTTAGTGCCCTGTGTAATGGTGTAGAAAATAACCTCGACCTCGCACAAAACGAAAAAATAAATAAGACAAAACGCCACCACCAACCGACGACCGCATGGTCTCGAACCTGTGGACACGCGCGCGCGATGGTGGTGATTTATTGATTTTCACCTTTTTGCGTTCACCTTCGCGCGAGGCGTGTCACCACCACCACCACCAACCCCTTGATCGAGCGTTGCTTGATGGGGTTTTTTTTTTTGGTGAGTGGAATTGGAAATGGAACCGCCAGGCCACTCACTACCCCTTCATGACCCACAAGCAGCAGGACAGCAACCCTCAAAGGTGTGTTTGGTTGGGAGCTTATACAGTGGGAAGATGGAAGGAAGACGGGCGACTGTGAATGTAAGCATATTCGTTCGTGGCCATCGTGTGGTGTTTGTCTCTTTGGAGCAGTTTTGCTTCCCCTCTCTTTCTCACCGTCTTATTTCAATCCGTTTCCGGTGCGAACGAAAAAAACACACGCGAATAATGATTGTTGGTTCCCGCGAGAGTGAGAGAGTAGTGTCCCGTGACCACAGGATAGAATGAGACAGTTTGAGGCTGTTGTTGTTGGGTTGGGATGTTTGTGCAATTATTCTTGCTCTTCAGCTTCAGCGGCCAGCTCGCGTCCATCTGCGGCGCTTGTTTTGCGTGACGAGACGATGCTTTTGTTCGCAATATCCCCCTTTTTGATGTGTTTTCATCCCCTTCAAACCCCGTCCCCCTCCTCTTCAACCATTGCCATTGCGCACGTGGGACATATGGGTGAGGTGTGGCGGTGGGGTGAACAAGAGTGATTTTAATATTTAATTTCGAATTGACCGCGGAGGGACTGAACGAAGGGAGCAGCTCAATTTATCTACCCGCGCTGGTGCGGGTGGGTGGTGCAAAATTTGGGTTATACCTTTTAAAAGGCGCTCATTACTCGTAAAGTGCTGGTGGATCCGTATTTTTTTTTTT
>SIXB01007246.1:0-10177 GCA_007018985.1 Anopheles bwambae | reverse complement strand
TTATTTCGATAACGAATGACTGTACATGCTACTCCAGCGTCCGGTATACAAACAAAACACAATTCATATAAATGTCAAATGAATTCACCGGAAACATCTAATGACGCGAACCACTTGTTGCCATCTTGCTCAGCATAAACAATAATAGAGCGATATAATCACCTTTAGCAACTGAAATGCTCCTGCAGTGTTGCAAGGAAATAGCCTTCCTCGAACAGAAAAAGGAATTTTCCTTTAAATTACCAAAGTGATTGTTTGAGCATAACTTGCCAAGAAGTCCCGTTATACCGGTTTGGAGCTTCTTTTTGTGATTTGTTGTTTTTATCATTGCCTGCCTCTTCGATTCAGTGAAAGGCGTCGCTGGTTAAATTTTCTACAGATTGAAAGCCATCTGGTCTCCGAGCGAAGAATGAACCGTGTGGAGTTCTTATTTGGTATGCTTTCTGCACCGTGTAGCATTTTTACCTCGTTCTGAAAGCAAGTGAATTGTTTGTCCAAGTGTGTGGCTGCATTGGGGCACAATTGCCAGCTCATCATATTGAAAAGGTTAGTCACGATAGCGATATCGGCACACGAGTGGTATTTATGAGTAGTATTATCCATTTTTAGCCATAATATTTGATTGTTGGTGGCATTCTCTTTGCAGCGGTGCAGCTCGGAGATGAGGAGAAACGTACGTACGCTGATAAAGTACTTGTTTGTATCAGGAGGAGCGTTGTTGTTTATTACATTGCTAATCCGTTCATTTAGCGACAATGCTAAAAATACTCTGGATGGGGTGTTTGGGCCGGAAGCACAAATGCAGAAGGAATCACACGCAAGAGAAGGATCCTTCTTCAACAATCCATCTAAGAATGTGCATCAGAAGCGGATCGATTGGCATAACTATGATCTCATCCATGAAGAAGCCAAGCGGAGCGGTATCGGGGAACATGGAAAAGCAGGCCAGCTTGATAAAAGCGAACATGAGATGAAGGATAAACTATTCAAAAAGAACGGATTCAATGCAGTATTAAGCGATAAAATTTCTCTTAATAGATCGCTTCCCGATATACGGCATCGGGGATGCCGAAAAAAACAGTACTTGAGTGAACTTCCCACTGTAAGTGTCGTCGTTCCATTCTACAACGAACATTGGAGCACTCTGTTACGGACTGCTTCCAGTGTCTTGCTGCGGTCGCCTCCGGAGCTCATCGCTGAAATTATCCTCGTTGATGACTGTAGCACAAAGGAGTTCCTGAAGCAACAGCTGGATGAATACGTCACCGAAAATATGCCAAAAGTGAAAGTAGTAAGATTGCCAGAACGCTCAGGGTTAATTACTGCTCGACTGGCTGGCGCTAAAATTGCTACAGCTGATGTGCTTATTTTCCTGGATTCCCACACGGAAGCCAACGTGAATTGGTTGCCTCCATTGCTGGAACCTATTGCCGAAGACTATCGCACATGTGTCTGTCCTTTCATCGATGTAATCGATTGGGATACGTTCGAGTACCGAGCGCAGGACGAAGGAGCCAGAGGTGCGTTCGATTGGAAATTTTTCTACAAGCGTCTACCACTTTTGCCGAGAGATTTGCAAAATCCCACTGAACCATTCGAAAGTCCAGTAATGGCCGGCGGACTGTTTGCAATAAGTGCAAAATTTTTCTGGGAAATCGGAGGCTACGATGAGGGCCTGGACATCTGGGGTGGAGAACAGTATGAGCTGAGTTTTAAAATATGGCAATGTGGTGGCAAGATGTACGATGCTCCATGCTCGCGCGTCGGTCACATATATCGCGGATACGCTCCGTTCGGCAATCCGCGCAAGAAAGATTTCCTCACGCGAAACTACAAACGTGTGGCCGAAGTCTGGATGGACGAATACAAGGAATATCTGTACATGCGCGATCGCAAGAAATATGAAAATACGGACGTAGGAGACATTTCACGACAGCTGGCGATACGCGAGAAACTGCAGTGCAAACCATTCAAATGGTTTATGACCCAAGTGGCCTTCGATCTGATTGAGAAGTATCCCCCAATAGAGCCACCAGACTTTGCGAACGGTGCCATACAGAGCGTCGCCAATGCAGCCCTCTGCGTGGATACGTTAAATCATGGCGAAAAACAAACAATTGGGTTGTACTCTTGCGCTGAGGACAAAAAACAACCACAGCCGAATCAGTTTTTCCAACTATCCTGGCATCGCGATCTACGTATCAAGTTCGGTGAGCTTTGCTGGGACGTATCGGAGAGTGTGCCAAATGCCAAAATTCTACTGTACCATTGTCACGGCGGGCAAGGCAATCAGTTGTGGCGGTATGAACCTGAGACGCAGATGTTAAAACAGGGCAAAAATAATCGATGCCTCGATATGAACCCGAATAACCGAGAAGTGTTCGTGAATCCGTGCGAACCTACTAACCCACGACAAAAATGGCGTTGGGGTTTCATAAATGCGACTTCTCTAGCTCAATGGAATTCATACGGCGCTAAAATAATCGAGTAGATAAAACATATTATATTTTAAAAACAGAACTGCTGTACATTTGTTGCTCAGTTCTAGTTGCGAAGTAATTAGAAAGTTTTGCATTGGTCGGAAACTAGAAACATTTGCTCAAAGCGGATGCAATTTTAAATAAATACTTTATTTCTATTCTGCCATAAAAAGTGCTGTAAGATAATAACTGTTCTAGGCATTGTACAGTTAGGACAAATATGAAAAACAAAATGATAACGGTACTTTGTCGCTGGCCGGATGAAAGCTCCTATAGATTTCAGCTGGCAAAGTATTACTCTGCGCTTACCTAGTTGCTGATAGGCCTAAGAGAAAATACTGTTCTTGTATTAAAACTAAACAGCTTCCATCTTTAAACAAATATTTGACCATAGGCAACGTAACAATAGAAGGAATAGTGAAAGATTTCAATATAGCGTGCGGGTAAAATAAAACAATAAATAGGGAAAAAATAATCAGTAGAATTATTTCCATGTCTGTGTGTTAAGCTGTCGATTGTTGCCGATTTCACTGTTCATATCATTCCTGCTTTATCGATTTCATTTTTTGTGTTATCTCAGAAATGAAATCATCGTTATGTTTGATGTAGCAGAGAAACACATTGTACAGCATGGTAATGGCATTAATGTAAAGGACACGATATTTTGGGCTAAGTAAGTAGAAGTTTATAAACTGTGTCGGAGGCCAAACAAGCCAATCCGCTGTATAGATAGTCCAGTACTTGTAGCGCAGTTCGGCGTTACAGTCCTTTACAGAAGCACCTTCCAGAAGACCAGCGCTGTATAAATATGTAACGATGAAGATGGGTGATATAACAAGCTGATCGATGGCAATCTTTTTGAGCACTGTTCGTACGGTAGCGCCGGGAAGATATGCGTCCATCCATTTGTAAAGATAATGATGCAGCGGGCCTTGGGAAAGTCCTACCAATGTCATATTTACTGTGCCATGAAACATAAAAAATAAACTATAACAAAAAATTTGCTAATAGCCCTGAAAAGGGGAACAGTAATGCTTACAGGCTCGCTGCCTTTCGACGCCTTCTGAAGCCGATCTAGTTTTCTCCTGTCGTCGTTCAATTTCTTGAGCTGCAACATCTCCCGCCAGCATCAGTACACCGGAACTAATAGTATTAGTAACTAGAAGATATCGCCCAAACAGCAGTTTCCAAACTCCTCTCATCACAGAATGATTGTTATATGCAATTGAATATCGCAATTATTTCCTCAAACTTTTACCACACTATTTGGCCCCCACGATAGTTATTTTTGAAATGCAGACGCACTCAACAAATCGGAAAGATAAGCATTACATGAATGGAACGAGCAAAGTTTGTTTACGTTTGTCTACAAAAAAAAAACTTGCGTAATCACCAGCTGATCAGAAGTCAACCGCATTCATTACGCGATAAGCCAAAATGATGTCGAATTTTTGTATCGCATAACCGAACCTATGCAATGAATTAAAGTGTATAAGTACAATCATTTTTGTATTCCATCATACAGCTATATTTGTATTTGTATTTATATTTCAACAGCTAAAATGTGAATGAAGAATTACAAGTCATGTAAAGCATATGAAAGAATTTTTCAAAAATATCAGACTAATTGTTCTGGCAACACTGTTGCACAACATGACAGAAAACGTCTAAATTCGAATGACATTATGATGTTTACAATTGAAATGTTAATAACATTGGGTGATGAAAATAACTAGCCAGCATTGCCGCATATTATTGATCGTATGCAAAGCTCGCTTACTACGGGAGCCGCTCTAGTGTTTAGCAAAGCAAATCATCACATTTCTCTATAATCGCTAGCAAGTTACTGCATTAAACGAAGGTATATAATGTACATGGTTATGATTAGTGAAGCTAAGATTAGTAACGCTAATTGAACATTTTCGTGCAGATATGGCTGGAAGAGGTCGTGGTAAAACAAATGGGACCTTGACGCAAGAGCAACTGCAATCTTTGGGAGTCACAAGCAAAGAAATGCAGACCGTAACATCGGCAGCTCCACCTCCGTTGTATCCAGCATTGCTAGCGAAACCTGTACCTTTGGAGGTAAGATTGGTAGCGCAAGATCGTTGCGAGACAAAATTCCTACTACATATTCCACATTCGCCTTAGTCTAGCGCCGATCGGACTTACAAAATACTCTGGAAAGAAGATTTTATCTCGTATCTACGTGAATCGACCTACTACACTACAAAGAAAAGTTCTAAACTTCATGTACAGCGATACAGCGATAAAGTAATTGTAAGTACCACTCTGTGCCACATCAACGTACAATGTGCCTAATTTCGCTTATCTTTATGCTGTGGATTCATTTCAGAATGTTATAGAGAACGATCCGAAAACTAAGCGAGAGGGAGATTTTCTTTGGAAACTAATGCCTGCGGAACTAAAACCGAGCTACAAACGAGTAAAAAATTCATTGGGACCAACAAATGCAAAGCGACAGCGAAGTGCCGCTGATATTGATGCAAAGCTAAAAGCACTAGAACAGAAAGAATCATCTGGCGACCGTTCGGATATTGTTAAAAAAGAGAAAAGTGACTCGGAAGATGAAAAAGATGGCGATGATGCTGATGAAGAATTGGTTGATGAAGAGATGGATGACGATAATGATTATGGTAATAACTATTTCGATAACGGCGAAGCATATAATGACGAAGACGATAATTTAGACGATGGGCCAGTTTATTAAAACCGAAGCGCTCTTCGACTTGTATGGATGGGCTGTTTAATAAACGTTTTAATTATGTCCTGGAGCTCTTCTTCGGCCTAATGTGACTGTGCTATCTCAGAGAAAAAATCCAACAGGTCGTTGATGGTAAACTCTAGAGTTATCATTGAACCGGCATAACAACGTTGGATCCATTGCTCTAAAGAGTTGTATTGGTTTATAAATTCCTGCTGCATAGCTCGCCACACTACCTGTAGCAAGTTTTCTTCCTCACAAAGATGTTTTTCTACCTTTTTGTACAGTTGCTCAAGTCCCTTCTTTACTTCACGGGCTGGATAAAGACTTATTACTTTACGTAATTCTTGCTTAGAGTACGCCATTTGGTAGCTAATTTCGGTATCTTTCACACCTTGCTGCACACGCACTTGTATTCCTTCGAAAAATTGCTGTAATTATAGAACCATTGATTAAATATATATCTGCATATAAATTATGACAGCTTCTCTTTACACAATAATCCTTACGTTTAGTCGTTCTAGCGGCCGGCCAAAGTATTTAGTAACGTATGCTTTCTGTGCATCATTATATCGTGTTTTTGCTTCCTTTCGCAATGATTCCAAAACTGGAATCTTTAGTTGAGATAACGTGGAGTGCATTCGATGATAGTTTTCCATTTTTACTACTTGGTGCGGCGTTTTTGAATGTTCGGCTGCGTGCACAGGAATGCGTTCGAAAATTGCTTCCACCAGTTTAAGGTACCATTTATCAAGATCATTTCGGCGCTCCGTTTTCTTAAAAATGTTTTCAGCGGTTGCGGCGAATTCTTCAAAGTTTTCCACGTAAGGTAGAAGGCCACATTTAGAGCGCTTCGGAAGCTTAGATTCATCAATTGACTGCAACTGTGATTGCATAAATTTATCAAAGCTTCGTTTCACGTGTATAAGAGCTGAAGCAAACGTCATGCTTAGAAAGGACTGTGCGTCTTGGGCCGACATTACATGTTGTGTAAGACGCACTAGCACGTACAATGAGTAGCTAAAAGAAATAGTTAAACAATTTAAATTATGTTGTATATATTTTTCGCAGGAAAATTACTTCCATAGTCATCTTTCCAGTGTACTTACTAGTTATCTAGTTTTTCAAAACTCAAGATAAAATTGTTTATTTCCGTTTCAAGGTTAGCAAATAATTCCCCCATCATACGGCGGACATCTTCGTTAATTTGACGATCAAGCCTTCGCTGTGGAATGTGTGGAGCTGTATCTCGTTCATCCTTTTGGTTCACTGTCTCGTTACTAGCAGCATCCAGTGTTGTTTGCGTATTTTTAGCCGTAGGACTAATTACGTCCAATTGAAAAAACGCAATGCAAAAATGCTGTTCGCTTAATGCCACTGGTTCTAGTTCCGCAAGCACCTTTTCCAAAATTGAATCAAATCGTTGCCGCTCATTTGCTTCTGCGCCTGGAGACCACATCTCTTTGCTGGTACCTAAAATGCCGTACGGCTGTGCTGGTTGTTTGTTTGATTGTGGACCAAGTTTTAATTTGTTGCTTATTGAACTATTGTTAATATCCTCTCTAGAGCTGAATTGCTTTAGTGTCAGTGCTTGTTTAGCGTTTTCGAAAAATATCTGAATGTCCCGGTCGTAAACTTTGCTTAATGAAGCAGTGTAAACTTTAATAAGGGCATCGTATGCCTTTCTATCCATAGTTTTCATCCAGTGCATAAGCTCCATGAACGTACATAGCTCTTTATGCACGTTATGGTGCTTTGGAAGCGACAATTCATTTGTGAAAGGCGTTTGCGAGTCTCCAAGATTGCCAAGATGGATGAATAGATTGTTCAAATGACGGCTTATTGTTTGCGAAAATTTTGCCTTCCATTTTTCGAATCTTTTGCGCTGATCTTGAACAGCTGTAAGGCGCAAAAGTGCAGGGTCGATGTCACTGTTCATTGCCATCTGCAGTGCTTTCCCTGCTGCTATAGCTGCTGGCAAACCCTTTGGAGTTAGATCAGTATCTGTCAGCGCAAGCTGGTGAACATGCGGCAAATCGAGCTGCGTAACTACTTTTTCCAGTTCTAGCAACAGTCGAACATTGTTGGTATTGGCAATCTCAATCATTTGATTCTTTTCTCCCATCTTTTCCATCGTATCTCTTACGTGACAAAGTATTTCGTCGTAGTCGTCTAACCGTTTCTCTACCTTTTCAGCTTCTTTAATCGCTTCTTCGATCCTTTCCATTAGCATTTGGACTTGTTTTTCTGACTCTAGAACGCTTTGTATATTTGCACCATCCAGCTGCAAAAGGTTATGACTCAAATCATCCATAAACAATTCAGCATTGCTGATCGCGTAATCGCATTCTGCAACAAGTTTACTAAGGTGCGCTTCTTCCTTATCGGTCAGGGCGTGGAAATCCTCATTCTCAAACCCTTCAATTTCATCTTCATCGTCCGCAGAAACTGCGCCCCCGCGATTGGGGTATTTTTCATCAATTTGTTTTTCCGGCGATTTTTCCGAAAGCCACTGTTTGGGGATGTTTTTGAACACGGCCTTCTCTCCAACGGTGCAATGCTTATGAATTTGTTTCCATAAAACCGTAATGAAATTTTGTCGTTCATGTAGATTGGCTGCAAACCATCGATACGGTTTATCCAGCAACATATCGAAGTCATGCGTGTCCGTAGCTTCGTTGCGACCATCGACGCACTTTATCTCCTCCAATGACCAGGAACGCTTTTTCTTATATACGGCTTTGTCGTACTGTTTTATCTGGCAAACACTAACTATAACACTGGGTTTGATAGTAGAAACGATACACAAGTAAGACGTTTTTTTCCTTTTATGCAATTTGCTAACATTGCACACGGATAAAATGCGTTCATCAAGTGCATCGAACAGTTCCTTCTGGAAGATGTATTTTATTCCAGCTGCCATTTCACAGGATATAAACCAGCACTTGTCCCACCAGTTAAATGACAAATGGCAATTTTTCCTTATGTAGCGCTTATTCCAGATTTGAATAAATGATAGAATCCTAGTGTTTTTGCTCCGTATTAACCACAGACGTCCCGTTTGTATAGATAAAATTTTATGATGTGGATCGGTGGTGTCATACTACAAATGTGACGCATTAGCAGCTGTCAAACTCAATCTCACTCAAACACCGCAAATAATCTAGAGCGAATATACGGACAATTGAGACAATTTTTTTTCGAGAATCTGCGAATCATTGGATCTGGAAATTTTACATTCAAGTTGTACGTCATTAACGAACTGCTTAATATGCTATATTCAGCTTTTTTGCCATATAAGAAAGATTAAAATTGGTGACACGGCCAAATGGGCCTTTTTTACGAGAAAAAAAAAACAACGTAGCTCATCCTTCTCCTCCATGTATGTTTATCCAAGATTGTTCTTTCATTTCATGACTGAACTCATACAACATTAACTATTTTCATTTAGACTGATTTATTTTCACGAAACATCTAATATGTTGTTTACAACACGTCGCCATCCTGATCCCCACTTAGTCCAGGCTTTTCGGCGGGCTGTAATTAAGGTAGATCAATCCGCTCTCCTTGGCCTATAAAAAGAATAGTTCGTCAATGATGCTTTTTTTACGTATGCGAGAAGTTTACACGTTCGTACAGGGCAACCGGGGTCGATCTAGCGAGATGTCAAATCGTATGAAAAATTTATCTCGGTCGATCTTGGTTGCACTGCATAGCAGCAAAATGAATGGATACCATTCATTCCATTCTCTGTGAGTAAGAGTAACTCTGTTATACTAACCACAGTCAATGTGATGCCAAAGATAACAATACCCGCAGCGAGCACGGTATTGTACACCCGATTCTTGCGTCGATGTTCTTCGAAGAAGTCCCCTTCCGGGACAGGCATGTCGTTCATGGTGTACACACGGAAGTTGTTGGGGCCATGGTATCCACGGGACAGAAATGCCGCTGGTAGAGTACATCATGGAGGATGATTATATAATAACCGAGCAAATGAGCGAAGAGCACTAATTTTGTTTTGCGCTATTCCTCATAACAATTGATTCGTTTATACATTACCGTTGCGGATGGATACGTTTGCAATAGAACGAACTGGCAGCATTTTCCTTCCTCCGTAGATGTTTAACAAAAACGCAGGAGATCCGATCAAAGCAAGACACAATTTCGATTTTCAGCAAACCTCAGAATTTTTGACAGCTAAATAAAAAAAAGAAATGACATTTGCTGAAGACGATTACAGGTATTCTCCGATATACGCCATACTCGATATACGCGATTTCGCTATACGCTATGTTTAAATTTGACAGTTCTTATAGCAAATTGTACTAATTTGACACATCGAATGTCACATGCAAAATAAATTCTTTTTTGAATGATTTCAAAGGTTTTGAAAAACCCTTTCAAAAGATATAAAACTGTAATCTTAAGTTAAAATCCGATCAAAAAACTAATTTAATGGCTAAACCTACCACTTCAAGCAAAATTATTATAAATTAGCTATAATTTCACTGAAAACCTCGTAATTCGACATACGCTAATATTCGAGATACGCTATTACCTCCGGTCCGCATTAACAGCGCATATCGGGGAATACCTGTATTGTCATCACATCAGACGTTTTGGTAAGTGTGGCCAGATTTTATTGGCGGTTTTCGGTAGGAGCGTCAAAATTTTATCGGTAGTTTTCGGTTGGAGTTTCAATTGGAATCGTTAGTTTTCGGTATGTTTTGAAGTGATAAGTGGAGGGTGTAATAAGCAAGGTTGCTGGCAACACTGGCATATGACAGTTCTGGCTGCTTGGGGAATGATCCAGCAGACGTGCTTGGGGACTAGAGAGCAACAGACGTATACGTAATAAAGTGTACATAATAAAACTTATTACATGGTGTCAGAAGTGTAAGAACTCTCGGAACCTAAAAGCAAACGGGAAAGTATCGTCCAATATCCGGTAAAACGTGGATTTATTGTC
>SIXB01007245.1:0-10177 GCA_007018985.1 Anopheles bwambae | reverse complement strand
AGACAGTAAAGCCACAGTTACGCACAGTACGTGCAGTCGTGAAGTGGTACTGCTAAGTCTTGGTCGGTCAAGTCTCGATTTTCAAACAAAGTGAAATGTGTATTTAATTCAGTTGTGTTTGTCCGAAACCTTCACCATCGTGCTTACAAATATACCTGAAGAGTGATGTCTATAGTATGGCATTGTTGAACTATCCGTCGCGTCCGAACCAACTTATTACAATTTGTTCAGATCTGCCCCAATTTAATAGTTTTAATTAATATGACAAATCTGACAACATGCATTGTTGTATTTTGCATTAAAAAGAAAAAAAACATTAATCATAAAATTACATTTTAAATAACATTTTCCTTCACAGTATCTGAAAGACGCTTTTCCTTTGCACCTCATACGATACGAAGCAATACCTCAAATGATGCTACACGTTTGGTTCGATGCAATTTAGCCGACGATGTTACTAACGCGCGACACGGAACAATATTGAAGAAAGCTATCGTCTCTCACGCCGACGATGCCGGTGCAACAACGGCAGGCCTCGCGGGAAGAAACGTGTCGCCGGAAACGTGCCTGAACGAATCTCTTTTAAACCGTCCTAAGCTGTCACCGATGCGGCGAAGCTATTGGCACCGAGAAACGACAGGCATCAGTTACAACGTTGATGAAGATGATGATGTGCAGGGATCTAAGAGCGCATCAGCTAACGTGCAGCCTGACATACGGTAGGTGCAAACGGGGGCTAGGCTTACATCACATAGCGTTTGCATATTGTTTGCGTTGATGCGAGCTGTCGTTTAGACTCTTTGGTACAGAGGTTGAAATGAAGCGACTGAATATATGTTTGTGTGATCATACGAAGTGGGTGGGTCTACATGTTCAATAGATGTAATTGAATGCGTGTGGGTGCAGTGATAGGAAGATGATGCTCTTATGGTTAAATCAAACGATAGAATAATCCGTCAGCAACATCTAATATGTGCAACAATTGTGTAGCAGTTTAAAAAAGGGTTTTTTTTTGCGAACAACATTCCGTTGCAATTCACTAAATGTGATTTCGTGATGGGTTCGATAAGGTCTGACGGACTCCTTTCATCAACAATAGAGCTCTGCTCTACATGGTCGTGTGAGTTTGTGTTTGGGAAATCTATCGATACTATTTCAATACTCTTCAATTGCATTTAATGCTTTTGATTACGTTATATGCATCTTACCAAGGTATTGATCGATCGTGCAGTAGCAAACTAGTTTTTCCCCCTTCTTCAGCAGGTCGTCGCATAGCTACACATTGTATTGTCGTTGCTCAATCGGTTTTTGGACTACATCATTAGTGGAATGAGCTTCACCTTTGTGTGGCAGTGTGCATCGAAAAGTTTTAACAGCTGCACGAGCGAGTGCAGAGCGCTGGAACAATGTGCCAACGTGCTTCCCTTTCCGGACCGGTAAGGGAACAGGCGGCACTCGTACGAGGATTGTGAATCATCTGAAGAATGTCGGAATTGGTATTGCCCGTTCACCGGAAGAAAATCATTATTACAAGTAACATTTTTCATTTCAATCAGCAAATGCAAAGTTTGTCGTATCGAACGGTACTGGTGCATCTTTTTAATGGCGCTCGCCTCGCCTCCTATTGCCGAAGAAACTAACGATGATCACAAAATGGTGTTTCTGCTCCGCTTTTCGTTCCATTCGTTGTCCTTGGCTGGCTGAAAGTCGTTTCCATTTCTGGAACCACTTTTTTGCGTTGTTATTGTTGTGTGTCGTGCCTGTGCGATGCGACGAATAACGGTCGGTTTTCTTTTCAGCGGGTCTACTTTTTCGGGATCACAGCCCAGCTCCCCGAATGCAGCCGGCTCATCTCGACAGCGATGGAAAATATGCCACTGGCTATATCCGGTGGATTGTCGTCAGTTGGTTCCTTGCAACAGTGATGCTGCTGCTGCTGCTGCTGTTGGTGGTGGCGATGGTACACTCACGGCACACAATTGCCATAACAAGACCGTCCCAGCAAACATATCGTCGACGCATCGATTCCATCCGGGAGACGGAAACGCTGGCGCCAAATGCAATTATAAAGCGGAAAAGGTATCCAAAAGCATTTTACTCTTCCTCGGAGGCGTGTGTCAACAAGGTAACTTAGCAAATGGAGTTTTTCTCCCCCGTATGTGTCTGTTTTATTGTTGTTATCGTTCATGAGTTTTGTTGAACAGTTTCTGCTTCTTGTTAGTGTGATATTTGGCTGGAAGGGACGTAAAGGATTTGAATATGTACACCCAGTTCATTGATATTGTGTTTACTTTGGAGTTTGGGGTTATGAATTGAAAACATACTCTGGTACTGCTGCCATGCTTTTGATTGTGATTGAGACACTTTTGATAGTAGCATTGGTGATTTATGAAATTTGTGAAGCGAATTATTATGGATTCTTGTGAATTGGTTTTTTTGAGTACTTGTTTTCTGGTTTGGAACTGTTTTTATTACCCTTAGCACAATGGGAATTGATGGGAATCAAGGAGGGGTCAGAGGAATTGATGAAAAGATTGCGAAATGTAAACAGAAAAGAGATATTGTAGTCTTTTTAATTTTTCTATGATTACATCTCTCAATAGTATTAGATCAGCGGTCGGCAAACTTTTGAGGCAAAGGGCCAAATTAAGTAAATGAACGAGTGCCGCGGGCCAGGAGAATGCGTTTTTTTATCATTGCGCTTAAATCATTACATTTTAAACTTTTACAAACCTTTTATTATTGTTGTTTTTCGGTAATTATATCATCCAAGCATGGTTCAAAATTGATGATACCTGCTTTAAAAACTATTTGTAATATTTTATCATTTGAGAATCGGCAGATGTAGATGTAGATGGCCAAAAATGTGATCAGTCAAAAAATAACAAAAAAGGATGAATTTCGCTTCTTGAAGAACCCATCCTTCTACGCCGCAAAAAATATTGCGGATATTCCGGGGATGATACAAAAATCGTAACGGCTAAAAAATTAGCGAAGCAAACGTGGAGTCAGAAATTATTACAATGCTTTATGGACAAGTCATGCCATGTCAGATAAATTGATAACTGATTCCTTACGAAAAAGCACATTGACAATCGTTGAACTCGTAAACAGCAACAGTGTGAATCGTCGTTCTCGTTAAAACAACAGGGGCTTTGAAATGTTCGCTTTTGCTTTCAAATGCGATCGAAAATATCCCTCAAATAGTTTGAAGAGAAATCAACTGATTCTGTGAAATTGAGAAGAACGAATAAAACTAAATAAAAAAAATAATGGCGTGAAAATGTATGGAGCTATTTTACTATATTAAAACATTGTATTGCATGTTTTGCGCTGGCGAACGTCAAATGCTCTCCCATCAAATGCATGTCGCATGTAAAACTTTAAAAAAAATATTGTAACCAGGCTTTAGTGTATCTCATCAATATAAAATATCGTTTGCGATTTCCTTCATTCTGAATGTCTTATTGTCGTGTTGAAACAATGTTAAAATTACATAATGGTTGACAGTTAAAAATTGACAAATTTCTGGGTTTATCAAGGGATTACTTTCACCTGCTTTAACAAAACGTTATTTGCACTTTGAATAGTAGTATCCCATGAGACAACAAACAACCTGTATCACCTCACCTTGACACCTCTATCAGTCCAACCATGGTGGCCAAATAAGGGAACTAAACAACTTAGAAGTGTGCGCGAACAACGAATGACACCCCGTAGCGTCTTAAATAATTAACTTTTAAATGATTTTCATGTAAAGAAATTGTCTCTCCTAGTTTTTTTATACAACTATGAGAAAAAAGGCATTTTCATGTAAACGTAACGGGGATATTGATCTTGAGTTCTAACATACCGATCGATCCGTCATTCCATAGCCTTCTTCTTCTTTTGGCTCAACAACCATTTTCGGTCAAGGCCTGCTATTAAATAGTACTTTAATTGAAGTAGAAAGAGTTCGTTGGCAAAGCTATTCTAAAAGATATTCAGTAATTTTTATACGAATAGTTTATTCCCATCTTTCAAAATCAGTCAAAAACATTCGCGGGCCTGATTGAATGTTGCGGCGGGCCGCATTTGGCATTTGGTATGAAGTGGCCCAAATGAAGCAAAACAGGTGCGAAATAAAAAAAGCACCAGTTGGACTTTTGATCTTTTTTTGATTGTAGCGTATCAAACATAAATTTTAAGTACATGATAAACATTTTAGGAATGAAAATACATGTAATTGATACAAATTAGTGTAATTTATTGTCAATTTAAGATAAACATTACAGTGAGTGATACTCGATCTGTTCTAAATGCACACAAATAGAGTATTTGAGCATGCCTAAGCTGTTTGTGTTTATTGATTTTCATAAAAAACAACAACCAAGCGCAACCAAACTAATTTTCATCGGGTGTCAAAGCTGGATAGCCGGCTGACCACTTGATCACTGTAATAAGTTTGTTAAAAATCCAACCTTAAGTAATCCAATACATGCTTGTACCGATGTTTTCATACATTAAAATTGTTTATAGGCCTATTTGTGTGTCAAACTGTTTTATCTAGATAATTAGAAGTATTATTCATTTTCCGACGTTTTCCACAAAAGTTAAAATGAAAAAAAAAATCTTCTTCTTCTAGTTTCACAACAACCGTTGTCGCTCAAGGCCTGCCTGTACACTTCCACTAGTGGGCTTGGCTTTCAGTGGACTTATTGATTTTTATCTATAGCAGGATAGTCAAGTCCTATGTATGAGGGAACGGTCCTTTTGAGGCTTGAACCCATGGTGGGCATGTTGTTAAGTCGTACGAGTTGATGACTGTTCCACGAGACCGGCCAAAAAATGAAAAAGCTTACCAAAGGATGATTGCATCGCCATGGCCGTACTGTAAGAGCTCTGCCTGAACCTAAAAACTGGTGTTTAAGTTTATCGAAACAGTAGTGTTGCTATACATGTTAATCATCACGTTTCAGCTTAGTTTCATCCAGAAGGAGAACACCTTCACAGTCTTTATTGGTAGAAAAATGCTTTCCGAAAAATTAATTTAGAGAATCGTTTACATTGGTATTTATGCTATTGTATGTTATAATTTGGTACTGAATTTGATAGACCACTATTTTGAACACCGCGAAAGCTAATCAAGCACGACTTTGAAAAGCTATTATTAAGTGTTACACAGCATTCCTGCATAATTGCGGAATGTTCCTGCATTATTGAAAAATGTCCCATCAATTTACTAAATTAATATGCTTGCAAGGTGTAAACCAGGTTGTTTCACCATGCTGAACTAAAAAATCTGAATCGCAAAGGTAAATTTATAATCATTGCAAAAACAACATGAAGGTGCTCTTTTAATTTCGCGCAGTGTGTCTATATTTCTGCAGGAACGTGTACAGGCGGTCCCCGAGATACACGTTACCTCTTATACGCGGATTTGGAGATACGCGATTCTCTAAATTTGGCAGTTGAGCAAATTATACTGATTTGACACATTCATTGTCAGATGCCAAATAATTTCCCTATTGATCGAATGTTAAAAACCATTTGAAATGGTGTAAAATTTTTAAATTTAGTCAGAATTACATCAAATAATTAATTTGGTAACCCCCTGCTTGCAACATTACACGAATATTAGTGATATTTTAACTGGAAATTACGAGATTTGACTTACACGGAAATTCGAGATACGCGGTACTTTGCGGCCGTTTTCGGTCCCCATTAACCGTGTATCTCGGGGACCGCCTGTATTCTTTTAATTTATTGTACTTTTTTATTGTTTCCAATTTATTTTAGATTTTGCATCACTATGCAATTGGTGATGCTTACTTACTGTAACAAGTGACACGCATAATATATTCTGAATTTCTTACTAAACATTTATGACATTGTGAGTAGTGGTGGGAGCTCGGAATCGGTCCTACCCGATTCCGATTCCGTGTTCGGAATCAATTCCGGAGCCGATTCCGATTCTGGAATCGATTCCGATTCCGGAGCCGATTCTGGAGTCGATTCCGGAGCTGATTCCGGAGTTGGTTTCAGAGCCGATTCCGGAGTTGAATATGGGATCGGCTTCGGAATCAATTCCAGGATCGGAATCGGCTGCGGAATCAGAATCATCTCCGGAATCGGAACCGACCTGGCAATCGCAATTTGCTCCGGTAATGAAATCAGGCTTGACTCCAGAGATGGAGTTAGCTCCATAATGAGAATTAGTTTTTGACTTGAAATAAGAAGTGTGGGAAGCAAAATAAGTCCGGAAATCTCCATGTAAATAGCTCAATTACAAGTAAATTTTGATTCTTTGCCGCTATTAACACGTAGCATCATTGGACCCGAACGCCTATTCCTATGAAGATGCCAAAATCGACTCCGTTTCGAAGCCAATTCTGATTTCGGAGTCAATTCCGATGTCGGAGCAGATTTTGATTCCGGTGCGAATTTCGGAACCGATTCCGATTGCGGAGCTGATTCTGATTCCGGAGCCAAATCTGATTCTAGAGCCGATTCCGATTTCGAAGCTAATTCCGATTCCGGAGCCGTTTTGGAAATCGATTCTGGAAACTGATTCCGGACCTACTACCCGGAATCGATTCCAGAAAACTTCGGAGCTAGCCGGAATCGATTCCGACGAAATCTTAATTTTTCCTATCACTAATTGTGAGACTTTTATGGCGTTATGTAATCTATGGATGACGCCTTTTTTAGATTTATCCGGCGCTACAACCGCTTTGCAGTCTTGGCCTGCCTCAGGAGTGTCCGAAACCGCTCGCGGTCTCGTGCCTTCGTTTGCCAGTCCGTTATCCCGGCCTTAATAGCGGACGCCTCCACGCCATCTTGCCACCTCAATTTAGGCCTACCACGCCTCCTCTGTCCTTGTGGACGGCCTAAAAAGACTTTTAAAAAGAGGGGATGACGCCTTATAACCCTTTTAATAGAAATGATGCATTTTCTTCTCCACAAAAAGAAGCAGTCTCAATAATTGTTTCAAGCCAAGTCTGAAATAATATATTCCTGAAAAAAAACTACCCCAACTCAACAGACATACTCAAAACCATCAACAGAAAACAAAAACAAATTACAATTATTAACTTCCTATCCAAACCATTTCCGTCAGAATGTTCGTGGTACGAAACATTTAATGTAAAACCCCCAATCGCAATGATTGATTCTGGTTTATTATTGTTTCTTTTTTTACGAAAACTTCATCCACTCTTCATTTTCTCTCTGCTTCTCTCCACTACGCGAAACGAGATGATGTTCGAAAATAAAGATAAACTCACATTACCCTCTGCGCGGCCGGTTTGTGTGATTTGAAAAGTTTAACCACCCAATAGCGTTTGCCGCATCGCTTGATTCGCGGTATTGTTGGGCTGTCAGTTCGTGTTGTGTTTCGCATGTGAAGCTGAAACTGACAAGCAACATTTCTTGACACGGCCAATATCAATCATTTGGAGCACACATCCGGGCGCAAAACGGAAGCACACTTCCTTGGAAGGTGGCCGAGACGAAGAGGCGCAGTAAATCGACCCGCATGTGGCAAGAGAGATGTACGCTGTGTTAGAAGCTTCAATCGCTTATGCAGCTTCACACGGGCCTAATATTTGGAGTGAAATGTGGAGTTATAGAAGAAAGAAGAAAAAAAACTATCTGCAAATCAAACACTGATTGAATGTGCAAATTCATAGAAAGTATTAAAATGTGAAAACATATCAGTGTCTTGTACAAAAGGCGGACAAAAAGAGTAAAAGTGTGTTGCATTAACATGGGGTGACTTACGCTAATAGCTTCGCAAAAGCCTTCCCCACCCTTCGCCGAACTGCGCCACAATCAATAAACAACCCCGGATTGTATCGCATCGATAACGCTGCTGCTTTGTGTGAGTGTGTCTGTTTCTAGTGGCCGTATTGTGCATCCCCATAAAGCTTGTATCAGTTCTCCGCAACCATTCCACCACCGTGCGTAGAAGCGTCGCGCCTGGAGGAGCGCCGGCCTTTTTTCTCGTATTATTTTCGTTCCATTTAACAGGATTATCCGAGATACCGCACCTATCATCCGGCAGATGTACGTCATTTTTCATCCTGCTCTTCGGCTACCTCATGTACCAGTACTACTCGGCCAGCATCGTCGGCACGCTGCTAATGGAGCAGCCCAAGAGCATAAAAACGCTGCGCAATTTGATTGACAGCCGCCTAACGCTCGGGATCGAGGATATTCCCTATTCCAGAGATTACTTTGTGGTTAGTGTTTGATTGAAATTTATGCCATCGCTGCTATGCGCTGTTGTTGTTGTTGCTGCTGCACTTGCCGGAGTCGATAGGTTGATCCTGCACCTTGCACGGGGGAGCTTTGGGGGACAGTTGAAGATGCGAACTTTCCGCACGTGTGTGTGTGTGTGTGTATGACATCCTTGAACAAAAAGTTGCCGTCCTTCGTCCCGGCATAGCTTAGAGCTAAAATTTGAAACAACCATAATTGTTTTTCTTCCCTTTTGCTTTCAATTGTCCTTTTCTGTTCCGGTCTACGGCATGAACTACCCTTTGGCCGTGTTTGTAGATAACTTGAAGCGTTCGGAGCTTCCAATTTGGGAAAAAGATGTCCGAATAACAATAGTAGGCTAGGCACAAGAACAAAAAGAGAGAAAAAAAACACCATCCCAGCTAGGAATGAAACGAATCGGACCGACCGAGAGAGTGTGCAAATATTTTCAGTTGCAGTTCTAACCACGCTGCCATTCACGCTACATCGCACCTCGAATGCACGTAATGCACATCCAGCTGTGCAGTGCAAATAGATTAGAAGCGCATGTACGCAAATAGATTAGATGGGAAGCACAAACATCATTCGCCCATCCTTGTGAGGCATTTTTTTGGGGCAGCTTTACTCGGCATAAAAAGAAACAATAGGAGCTGCACCTTTGGGGGAGGTGTGCTTTACCGTACCGGCCGCGTAACGGACGCGTCGAATGTCCGAATCGAGAGTGCTGGAGCATTTATGTTGTATCGTTTTTTTTTTGGTGCTGTTTTGTGCCGGGGTATTGTTCTGATGCATTTGTTCTTTCTTTTTCTCTACCTCTTCTCTGTTTGCATGTGTGCGCGGAGGATTGCTTTATTTCGATGGATCCGGCAAAAATTGTCCTTCAAAAACACACTCGTACAAACCAAAAAAATCGTCTCCCGCATACGCCTAACTACCAGCGTACGACCGATGCTGACTCACTGGAACTTCACCGAACTCGGATCGAGTACTACGAGCCGAAAACGGGACGCAATGAGTCCAACTTCCTAGCGGCCGCCGACGGGTTGCAGCTTGTGCGGGAAGGTGGATACGCATTTCATGTGGCCATTTCGGCCGCCTACCGCATCATCCGGTTGACGTTCAGCGAGCGCGAAATTTGCGAGCTGAGTGAAATTGATATGTTCCCCGTCTGGTCGCAGTGGATGGTGGCGATCGTGCAGAAAAACTCACCGTACCGCGATGTCATAACATACGGGTAGGTAAGCTTACGGTGTGTGGGTGGAGAATAGCAACTCTGACGCACCTATTAACACGCTTTAGCCCCACGAATGCCATACGTTCGGTCGGTAGAGGTGGCGTTTGTTAGAGTTAGGCTGGTCTGTTAATGAATTAAATTAGCAATAGGTTTTGTATTTCTGTTTATTATCAAAAACATTAATTAATTTATTTTATTTATTTAATTTAATTTATATTTTTATCACACATCATTCAACCGTATTTTTTTTTGCATATATATCTTGTAACTGATAAAATAATTATTGACTGTTAAACGATTTTTTTTATAAAAATAAACTTACACAGTTCTTATTCCATCATTCACTTAAATATAACCACTCTATCTCTCAGGCTAGCATCTGCTTTAAACCTTGTTTATCTATATGCGGGTAGATTTTATTTTTAATTATTATCACGTATCTGCTGAATAACTTGATTAATTGTTTTCCCATATTGTTATTTACTCTGAAATCAGGTTTTTTCAATCTATCGAACGGCAATATTTAAATTTTGAGCTCTTGAGCTATTTCACTGAATAGTCCCCAGTTCATATTTCTCTCTCGACATTCTTTTAGTTTGTGTTCAACACAGTGGCGGATCAAGGGTATCGGGGGCCCTAGGCGGAACGACGAGTTGAGGCCCTCTGTAAATGGTAAATGTTGTGGGGGGGGGGGGGGGGGGG
>SIXB01007244.1:0-10179 GCA_007018985.1 Anopheles bwambae | reverse complement strand
TTTAGCCCGACTAGCTGTGCAGCTGCACAACTTTCTCCCCCATGGCAGAAAAAGTTGCAAAGTACAGCGATAAACGAGGGTAAAGAACAGTGGAGACTTTCCTTTCTTTTACAGTTGCGCAACGGATGCAACCCAGTTGTGTTGGTTAGAATTACGGTGCACTGCATTACACAAATCCAAATCACAATGGAAGTGGATACGAACACCGCCGGATGCATCCGGCAAACGGGGAATGAAAGTTCTTGTTTTCATCGTCTTTACCACATCTACGGTTCTGTCCCTGTTCTCTCTTCCCTCTGACTATCTGCCAGCTTGCTCTCCCTCCACAGCGGGTAATTGTTGGTATGGCAGTGCAGATGATAACAGAGCGCCCGAATGTAGGCAGCGCGCATTGCAATTCGTTCCTTGCTCCCGGTGTGCTTTGTGCCATAATTATTGCCTTGGGGCGAGTGCCAGCCTCCGCCGAGGTTTACAGATCTTTGGTGTTGCTTTGTGCTGTGTATGTCTCTTTGGACTTCCTGCTGCTGAAGTGGATGGTGTCCTTTACAAGGGCTAATAGATGGGGCGTTGAATTGTGGGCGAGTTAACAAACAACGGTGTGTTATTTGCACACCATTTGCAAGCGCTGATAATCCAACAGAACGTGGAGTGGAGTGGTCCCCTCCAGAGCAACCTATCAAACAAAATCAGCGAGAGGATGGAAAAATAATCACCAGCACGTCTGCACACTAAATTGATTGCACACGCACACGGTGGTGGTGGTGGTGTATTTGTGTACGACTGTTGTGTTCTCTACCCGATTCCAATCAGCTCACAGTGTTCCATCCACAAATACACACACACACACACACACACACCTTCCCCAAAAGTTCTAGATTGGTTGGCGAGAGCAGCAATGCTCTAATTACTGACCGCTAACAATTTAGCAAATTGGTACGCAGCCGCAACCTACATCCATGCCGTCTAATGTCATTTGGGGCAGGAAAGTTTCCACCTCTAGTATCTCGTCGATCGAAGCAACAGTTTCACTGTGCGACATATTTTGCGGGGCCATATGTTTATTGGCGTCGTGGCTTGGAATATCCCCGAAACAAGGGAGCGCAACGGAGCTCCTGTGGTTACGGATGGAAAAACTTTTCTATTAACACTCCTGGCACGAAGCGCGTACACCACGCGTATCCGTGACGCCGGAAGTCTTGTTGGGCAAAGAGTGAAGACGTTTCGGGGTAGTGCGTGAGCCCCGCAGTATTGTTGGTGTGATTTTATGGGCTAAGAAACCGTATGAGACCTCTTGCTGGGAGCAAACATATCGTAACAGATTGAATTGCTTTATTTGTTCCGACGCGGAATGAATGACTTTCTAGCGATGTAATGTGCAGGTGGGCTTATTCCGAGGTGTATATATTTAGCAGATTGATTTTTATCGCTACTGCTGCTGAATGAAGATTTTAAGAGTGTTTTTGTGTATTCGTCAAGTCACCAGAACAGGCTGTTTAAGCAAACGTTTTCACCCGTTCTGTCAAAAAGGTATCGTTGAAATATGGTTATAAAAATCGTGCGTTGAGATCACCTGGTCTACATACACTTTGATTCTAGATCTCAACACCACCTGAACTCTTTAATGCACCTTGGGATAATGAAAACAGGACCTTCCCGCCATGCAAATGACAGCGGTTTGAGAGGGCGCGCGAGGGCTCGCACGCCATAAAAGTTCACAGCCACAGAGCCCTCGCATTAAAGAGCTGGCGAGCCTTGGCAGTTTTTTCGCGCTCAGTTTTAGCAGTTATAATTATAGCACCCCGAGATCAGGTGTAACAGTGCAAATTGTAGCAAACTAACCACCTGAATTTTGACATCTTATTTTGCAAAAATCCACAAAAATTGGAAAAGAGAGCTTTTCGACGAATAACACCGCAACAAAAAAAAATGAGTTAAACATAAAGTTTATTTAAAATACCGCAGGACTTCGAGCAGATGATAGTACTCGCAACCCTCGCAATATTTGACGGGTTGTTTTGCTATTTTTTCGAGCAGGTACTCGAATCGGATCCTAGCTTTGAGGCTGAAATAATATAGGCTGGAGAAAATATTGCACACTTTAAGACTATACGAACAAACTAAACGCCATAAAGCAAGGAACGACTCTTAAAGTTTGATGTTTTGCTGAAACTGTCTTTTGCTACTCAATAATAACGTTGATGCTCTTTACATAGTATGCACTATGCAACGTTTAATTAATTGTACAGTCATTTTATCATTCTGTCCCGCTTATAATCAGCAAACTATTTACCTTTACCTGAACGTCGTTATTTCCCTCGAATGTGTCTCCTTTGCTGCGTCGATGTTTCATCGTCCCTACCTTAGTTTTAATTGGAACAAGTTTGTTGGGCAACAAACTTTCGATCGATTGTTGCTTTTGCAAAAGTTGTAGCATTTTAATTAATATTTCCCCACCCCGTCGTCAGTCAGTGGCAACGCAGCTCTTTTCCTTTTCTTGCCGCTTCAAATCAATTCGCAAGTTCAGGACTTACAACGTTTCCACGAACATCGTGTCCCCCGAACGCGGTCTACGCAGCGCGCGGCAAGTTACGAACACGAACCATTGGTACGTGAGGTATGCTTTATGGGAAAAGAGTGTCAGTGCCTTTTATCGGAAGCGATAGAAAGCTGGTGGCATCATACAACAAGGCGGGACATTTTTTAAACAACGTTTTTTTTGTGTATTGTTTTCACCTATCCAAAAGCGCTATTGTTCTAACGGCTCTCGGCCAATGCCACGTTGAGGCCGGGTTGTGAGGAGACACGGAGAAAGTTGCAATAAAAAATCATAAATGCGTGCTTCATCTTGCGTACTGTGGTGCTACTGTTTATTTTTCCTTCTAGGAGCTAGGAGACCGCCCTAGGGAGCTACACCGAACAACTTGCCGAGAGAAAACTTTTGTTCACTGTTCACTCCATCCTTCCCCCACCCCGGTGGCATTTCCTTTCGGCAGCGCTGGGACTACAATTAGACCAATGCAAAGCCATTGTTACCAGCCAGTCTGCGAGCATGTGCTCCATTGTGCTGTTCTGCGCCTTGTTTGGTTTTAGCTCAGCTGTAGCTGTGGTGTTTGTGGTCCTACTGCCGCCCTGCCGTTTGCAGCGCGAGCTAAAATATGAAGCAGAAAGCAGCGACACCGTGTAAGCGTCTTTCGCAGTCGTCTGCGTTTCGACGCGAAAGGACGAAGCCATTCCAAAGAATATGTGTGTGTTCTCGCTCCTGGTATTTGTTGCTTAACTTTGTATCTTGTTTTATTGTTTCATGTGTTCTTGCCAGTCGCGCTGATTGTTGCGGGATGTATGGCGTACGACTGGAGGTACATGACTACTGCAACGCTTAGCTATAATGGGAGCGAAATGAATGCAAGTGTCACGCACGAGTGCGCTGTGTAGAATTAAATGTTTTTTACAGAAGGTTCTTGCGCTCCAGAAAGGACGTGAGCAGATATATTTCAGCAAAATGAAAGCACATGGAGCGATTTTCATGCAAGGAACTTTAGCAAGTGGATGCAGCGCTTTCTGTTGCAATATGCTTCAAATGGAATTGAAAAGAATTTTACAAAAAACACTATTTTCAAACCAACACAACCAAATTTTCAATTAAGACAACCTGCTCTGTCATTAAAGCTGCTAAAACGTCCTTTTGTCAAGAGAAAAGCATAGCTCAAAGATGCTATAAAATTTTTCTTGCATAAATGTAGGCGTTTGCTAAATGTTGTTATCCAACTGATGCCTTGTTCGTAGAGTTTAAAGCGATTTAATAAAAAAAAATCCGACTCTACAAATGTGGCAAATCATTCAATACCATTCCTGACAACAATAAAAAGAAATTAATAATCACACCTCAACCAAACACATTCACACTAGCTCCGGATTAGGCCAGCAACCAAAGAACATACCGACCTACTAATGGGTTGCTTTTTCATAGCGAACACACTCGCCCAACCGTGCTGCCCGCAAATGTTGCAACATTATTTCTTACTTTCCTCCGCCCACCACCCTCACCCAGCGCCATTCGGGGCACTGGGTTCGTTTTTCGCCATCGCGGGTAATTAACACGTTTTATTGCCTATCTATGGGCCGAATGGATTTCATCGGCGTTCGTTCGGTGGCGCTTCCATTCCATTAAACCGTCGGCAAAAGCAACCGAAAACCTGCTCTCCCGTCCTGGTTTCGGGCTGAGGAGTCGGGTGGAATGAGAATCGGGCGGTTAGAATTGGGAAATTTATCACTCAGCACAGTATCAGCCGGCTGCTTGCGGTGGGGTAGGAGAACTTCAGTAGGAGCGTTTTTGTTTCATTTCTCCCACGCGAACAGAATGAAGATGGAAAGCATGAAGCGGGCGTGGTAAAGGCATGGGCTCGTTTGATGAAGATAGAATATGCCTAATTTATTTACTCGCACACTCTTTGCCTCCCCCTCGAAACACTCGATGGCACTTGTACGCTGTGGCAATCGAAGAAAAAACTTTTCCCTCTCTGCTTTTTATCATTTCCACCTATTTCACCTTCTCTCTCTCTCTCTCCTGCTGCAAAATGAAAGGGTGCACAATAAAAATCAAGTGAAAATGTTATTGATTCGAGCGGAACATGCACCTTTGCTGCTGGAAAACTGGAACACTCCTTGTGCGGGTACCGCGTGCAGGCAGACGATATTTTGGAGTGGCACCAACAATGTTTCAGCTCCCCGAAACATGTTTCGCAAAGTTCACAGCCCACCGCTTGACCTGCCTCCAGTGGCCCGGCACATCGAGCACAAAGCCAGGGACCGCTCGATCCGACCGCGAAAGAGCGGAAAGATCATAAAATAGGCATTAACCAGAGACTGGAGCTCTAATTTAATTAGGTGTGATCGATACCGCCCGTTGATCTTCCGGAGGCGGCGCCGTAGCACCATTACCCTAAATTACCTCGCGCTGTGCTTCGGTGTTTGAGATGCCAAATTTCCAAACTTCATTTCACTTCATCCATGATTCAGGCTGGTGTGTTTGGACGCTGTGGCAACTTTCAGAGCACTGTTGCCCTTATTTTAATTGATTCCATTTGCATCGGCAAACGGGCTTCGAAATGTTTCACATTCCGCCTCTGTTTTTTTGCAGCCGGTTTTACACAGCCGGTGTTGGGTTGGGTGAGTCTTGCGAGACCACCCTGACAGCTCAGGGAATGATACTTGAGCCCCGAAGTCGGCAATCGGACGCTATCAATGTTTTGAAGAACCCTCGAGTGTATTTCGTAAGCGAGTGTATTTCATTCGCAGTGGACGAATTGGGAATAGCACGAGAATGGCAGAACACCGGACCCAATTTGGACAGGAGATTCGTTTCACCGACCATTGATCAATATGCTGTAAATGTTTAAATTGGGCTGTGTGTGTATTGAATGTAGATATTATGACTTCAAAAGGAGTGGATAATGTGCACTAAATAAAACAATTGCAAGTTCTTTTCAATTGTGTTTTGAAGATAACTTGATGGACGTTAGAAGATTTGCATAATCTTTTAACCATTTAAATCTAAAATTGTTTCGACGCTGAACTGTGGTGTTGAATTCTAAGTGGGATCATAATATGGGCTGATGGATTATTAGTATAAGCATGTCGTTGTATTTATAGTCACTTTATTCATGTCCAAAAGTTTTAAGGTACATTCCAAAATACCTTCCGTTTTTTGAATTACCGAATCTCGAATGAATGTATTATAAAAAAAGACCTGATTGTGTACCGATTTAAACATCTAAGCATCTCGATGGTATTAAATGACTACTTTTGTATAAAATTGATCTTCAAGATTTAAACTAGAAATAGAACGTACATTGGTTCAGTTTGGTAATGGTAATTTGATGATTATTTCAAACTTTTATCGTAAATGGCGCATAGGAGCATAAAAGCATCACCGACTCTTAATGGTCAATTGATGTGCATATTGTCTACATATAGGCGTTTTATTGCTCTCACGATGTACAATGCAATGGTTTGTTTATTTTGCACCCTCACCCGTTACAACATCCTCCAAAATTGTTTGTAATAACATCAACAGACGTTCGCCTTGGAGCCAACTTTTCTTAGTGTATTGGGTAGTCTTTCGTGCTGTTTTTCGTCGTTCGAGTTTTTACTCCCGACGTTATTGGATTTCAAGAAGATGGATAAATCATTTTTTGTTTGTTCAGAAGTACCTTTCTTGTCTTGTACCAAGCAACCGTTCGGCCGAAAATCTACCAAACAATGTGCAGCGCATCACCACTCGCAACAAGGCTCCAGACGCTTTGTCGATCATTTTTTTACCAATTTTATCGATGTTCCTCGCTTTTCCACTGCTACCTCCTAATGGTGGTCGGTATATATCATATGCACGAAAAAAAAAACATCTTAGAAGCCTTTCGCCCAACAAGCCATTGTTATGCTTTGTGTATTTCCTTAACCATTATCGCCGCTCCGCTGAGCGTAACAAATGTCGTTCGCTTCTCCAAACTGCCAATGCTGTGTGACTGGCCGTCCACTGGGCGAGACACACCGTACACATTGTTTGCCGAATGTCCCCGTCAATCGAAGCAAGCCCGTCAGCGACTTTTACTTATTATCATTATCATCGTTGTCTTGGCAGCGGACCCGTTCTGGGACACGTCTGGCCGAAGCATGGGAAGGAAGATAGAGAGAGAGAGAGAGCGTGTCTCTTTTCTACGACAACCGAAAAGTTGGCCCAAGCTCAGCACGCTGTAATCACACTAATCCTCCCCAAAAACATACCATCCCCCGTCGCCCGTACATGGTTGACCGGCGTCCCCGAGGTGCGGCCCCTTGTTGTGGACGTGGAGGATCATTGTCAACGGAATGACATTCATCTTATGCCCAAAGTGTGCTCGGATGATAACCGGTGTCCTGTGTGCTGTGCGCAGGGCAACCACAGAGCCGTCCAGCCGTTCCAGTTGGTCAGTCGGGCGCGAAACAGGGGCTGGAAAAAAGATGAAGCAAAATCGCCAAAAAAAAACCTTCTGCTTAGGAGAACCACATTCGCAAAGGAAACAAAAGATTATGGTTGCTAGAATTCGTTCCTGCTCGCTAGTCTCGTCCGCCCAGTCCAGTCGCAACATTTCCATGTTCGCTGTACGGTTGACGTGCGCGCATTGAGCGAAACCTCAAAGTGTGGTTTACGGGTCGTGTGGTATTAGCAGATTCCGGGAAGAATCCCCCACTGCCAGCTGGTGTCGCGGCGAGGTGTCTGATGAGGCAGCATGAAAGCATAGCACAGAGTGGAAAATCTTTTCTTGTTTTTTTTTGTGTGTGTGTGTGTGTGGCTGTTTTCATCCTATTGTTTCCCCCATCATCCATCTTTCTTCTGCCCCGAAACGGCGCTGCGTCTTGGTACAGAATGACCGCACAATGATTAGGAAGATGAATTTTCCGACCACGATTTTTATGATGTGTTCAAGGTTTCTCCTCTCCGGCAGCGCGCACGCGGGAGGCTTAAAGGGAGGGAGATTTAATGAGCATTTTACAACGGCTACCGGGGGTAAGCTGGGGCAAGGGACATAAAAGCGGTCAGCAGGGAGTGATGAGAGACCATAAAGCGGGGGCGTGTGATGTAAGGCTCGGCGGCTCATCGCGGCGGCAGTTGGTGAAGCAGTAGATCATGATTTCTTTGCATGAAATTTGCGGCGTACGCTTAATGCTTATGCAAGCGATGATGGTAATTATGGTGCGTTTATGGTGCGCGTTTTTTTTTGTGGGAAGACAAATTGCCGTTGCTCTTTAAGATAATATTCCTGTTTTCTTCACCATTTTGTTAAGAGATTTAAAATTTATAATGTTTATTTTAAACCATTTTGTTAAGAGGATTCAAATTTATAGCGTCAAAGTTTTACAGCTATACGCTCTATTGTGGTTATATTAGTATATTTTTATCATTGGAAGTATGCGAGATTTTATGCTTGATGAATGCGAACACATTGTTGTACAATGTCCCATATGTAATTGCGATGATTAATTAACGCATTTTGCATACCAATAGGCGCTTAGCAAAACGTGACAATGCGAGGAACCATACACATTCAAGCAGGAATGTGTTTGCATACTTGAAATAGATGACTTGGGTTGCTATTCAAGCTATTAAAATAGCATAGGGGAATAATTTTGTAAAGGCATTCCTAGCTGTTAAATTTTGTAAGTTAGAATAAGAATAAAAAAAAGTTCCATCAGCACTTTGCCTAACTTTAGGCGTTCAAATACGTTTGATAACAATAGACAGATTTCCAATAACTTTGCACCCTATGGTGCGGCAGTGACCTCAGTAGGCAAAGAGTATGTGCTTGGTAGACGTAACTTTTAAACGATACAATCAATCGCTCCATTGACGACTTCCTATGCAGCAATTAAACGATCTTGAAACACTTAAGTTTGTGGTAAGCTCATCATCAATGTTTCTTCACTCTCACTCTCTTTCTCAGGAACGATACGCACACTGGCCTCATTGGATCTGGAAACGAAACCGAACTACTGGCTGACGGTTTGCGCTCAGGACCAAGCCGTTGTTCCGCTGCACTCTTGCGTACAGGTAAGCTATACCACACTCCGCACCTAATGGTGAGAAGCTACAAACACCAACCACATCTGGTTGTTAGCCAGCTATTTGCAACTAACCTCGCTTTTATCAACCCATTTCTCTCCCCCCGCTACTGCTCCCTTCTTGCAGGTTTACATCGAGGTGCAGAACGAAAACGATAACGTGCCACTCACCGAGGACGCCGTGTACTATCCCTCGGTACCGGAAAGCAGCCCGCCGAACGTGAAGGTCCTGCAGCTAGCGGCCGAAGATCGAGACATCGATCCACTGCAGCAGATTTCCTATCGCATTATCTCCGGCAATCCGGAGGGCAACTTCGCCATCAACAGCACCAGCGGTAAGCAGGGACTTGTCTGTAGCGCTCTAGCAAGCTGCACGTTTTAATTACCGTCATCGGGAAGGAAGCGGGAAAGACATTGAATAAATCTCAACGCTTCTGGCGTCGAAGAAGCACCTTCAAAACCAAAGCCAAGTAAACCTCCTCTGCTGAGCTAGCAGCCGCCAGAAAATGCACTTTTAAAATTCAATTATTTTCTCATAAAAGTCAACACGGGACCGGGGCGAACAATATCGATTGGAGCCATAAATATGGATCGATACGAAAAAGCCCGGTGACTATGTTTCGCCGGCGGGCCTGTTAACGACGTGCCCGATTGTGATGGTTTTACCCCGTGCTGGATGAGCAGGGTAGGGGATCCTGGTTGGCAGTGCCCATTGACACAGAAAACGCGCCGTAATCGATGAAGACGTTACCTTTACCCACCGTGGCCACGTACCGTGGCGAAGATGCGAACTGTAATTGACAACCCTGTTGGCGAGAGGCGGTGGCTTTTGCTTGCTTTGCAAGGGGCAGGCGGACACCGGCCACGCTTCCAGTAGATCGTTTCAAGGACCACCGAACCGAGGAGCATATCCGTCAAGAAGCGTTTCGCATCGGGTAAAAGGAACGGGTTGAGCTGGATCGGTTACGGTTGGTCAATTCGTTGCAGCAGCAACTGGATCTGAAGTGGACGACAACCTCTCTACCCTGTACCTTCGCTTGCACACACACACACACACACACACAAACAGTCACAGGCACACAAACAACTCACTATACTCACTGACTAGAGGATGTTTTTAGTTTTGTTTTTTTGCCTTCGCCGCATATTCCCTCTTGAATAGGAGTAGCCCTGGCGAAAGCGATTGTACACCCACCTGATCGAATGGATGAATCAAACCAGCAAAAACACTAAAACACACACACATACTTACACGCATAGAGAAGAAGGTTGTGCCCGCTGACGTCCATCGAGGAAAGTACTTCAGAAGGAAAGCACATAACGTAGCATACACAAACACCAGCCGTAACGAATCGCCCTAGCGAACGTTCAAACGGTTCGGAACGCTTTTCCGAACCGGATTGCATTTCAAACGTCGATGGAAATGAAACTTGCTCCACCTACTTTGGTTTGCCGCCGAGTATGGATGGACTATATCGGTGTGTGTGTGTTGAATTATGTATTTGCCCTTCGGGTGGCTAAGATTAAAGGTGAACCCGTAATGATGATTTGGCATGGCACCACTGCAAACAACTGTGAGGCTCT
>SIXB01007243.1:0-10179 GCA_007018985.1 Anopheles bwambae | reverse complement strand
CCCCCCCCCCGCAGCCGATTATAGTAAAGCGGTCGATGTTGTTTTTCGATTTAAGTAAAGTGCCACCCGGCCGGGGTCGTGTCGTGCTGTCGGGAATATTTATATTTTAATACTTTAACTTTAACACGTCGTTGCTGGCGGGCGGAACTCGCGGGATGGAACGGTGGGTTTTTGGTTCGGCGCTAAACCGGGCGGCACTTTAGCGGCAGTTCATTTTCGAGCTCGGTGAGGCTGCATAATAATTATTATGATGGGAGCGATGAAATTGAAAACAAACAACTTTGGTGGCTGTATTGGTGGTTTATTGACTGCAGTAAAGAATTAATGTACACCTGGGTACACGCTAACTTGCCGTTGGTGCGTCGATCTTTTTAAAGCACTTCACGCACCGCTATGTCCTGAAAGCGCCGAAAAGTATGCAATTGGTGTACATTTCGTGGTAAGGTTACTACGACGTTTTTTTTACGCCTAAAGCTATGCAATATATTACGCCGCTGGGTTCGGATTTCAATTTGGAAGCTCAAACATGATTCATGAGTTTACCTTTACCTTCACAAAGTCATCTATTTACTGAGTGCAACTTTATGAGATGGGATTTTACAGGAGGAGTGGAGCCAGGTTCAAACCCTGCAGGGTTTTGCGTGTAAAACATTCAACATCATTAAACAAATTTAAATATTGTTCATCTTTTCCCCTTTTATGTGTGTGTATATAAATACTGTTTCGCTGGATCCCCCCACACTGCACAAGTAATCATTTTTCTCACTGGCTAACCTTCCCAGAAGGCTCACTACACAGGTTGCAGGTTGAGTACGGGTGTGCTACCTGTACGGTGCCGCAAACCCCGCAAACCGGCAACAGATCGCCGGCCAGCGTTTAACATTCCACGGGCGAACCGTGCTGCTGTTCATAATGCATCCCACGTTCCTTCCCCTTCCCCTCCGCCCTTCCCTCCCTGCCTTGGATGGCCATCCGTGAATAATTAATGAACGATTTAATGTATCGAACACGGAAGCGATAATAAATTGAACATCATAAATCTCAACCTTTCACCGCTTGGCCAACCAAACACCGACCGATAAACGCGGACAGGCCAATGTCGACATGCCCCGACGAAGCGTTCACGTGCTTCGTGCGTGGTTTTCAGTGTATGGTGCAACTCTCGGCGATCAGCTCGTTTGGGGATGCGACTTATTGCAAAAAAAAAATCACCTTGCTTTGCTATCTCTCTCTCTCTCTCTAACTCTGTGGCACTCACTTTAACGTGTACAAGATTGCAGTAAGGTTAAAGAAAGCAAACAAATATAGTATCCTTCCTTACTTTCGCCCTTTATCCCCCCGGTCACACACACACACACTGGCAGATCGGGTGATCCATTATCTTTTTCTTGTACAGTCTGCAGCAAAGGGAAAGCGCAAGCAGCTGACTTTTCCCGACCTGAGCAACAAAATCCACCACCGGAAGGGACGCACCGGAATAGGGTGTGCCCTTTCATCTTACGGTGAGCGAAAATTAATACCTTTTCACACTTTCCACCGTTCGATTTATGATGACGCAGCTCGGAAGGTGATAAGGCAACGGTGAGCGAATGAGAGAAGCAAAAAAAAAAAATGGGAAGCTCGCTATGGCTTGGAGGGATAGCTAATTTTATTCCTTTTTTTTGTTGGGTTACCTTTTTTTTTGGTGCTTGCGAGAAACCACTTTGGCTTTGTAGTAAAATCTGTTTTCCTATCGGCGCGCGGTGGCTTCGCGGAGGGTCGTATTATTTTGGGACGTTGCGAGCATATTCGGTAAAAGGATCATCTCATTCGATCCTCTCTTTCTCTCTCTGTCTCTATCTCTCTTTCTCTCTCTCTCTATCTCTCTCTTTCTCTATCAAAATTCGTACTCTTTAGCCTTTTAAGAATGGGGACGCAGGGAACACGAGCTGCAAGAAAAAAGGACCGCCGAGCCGAGGTTCGACCTTCTGCTTTCTTCTGGGGTCATGTTTTCTGGGCGAAATTAATCTCGCACACCGGCACCGAGCACGGTGTGTAATCATATTTCATTAACTTTTGCCTCAAATTTTGCCAAATTCCATGTCCCGCCTCGGAGACGGACGGACCGGGTCGGGGCCATCGCCATCGTTAGCGGTGTAACCGGGCCATGACAAATGATTCCCTACTTTGCCTGTGGTCCGCGCTTTGGTGTCGTACCCCTTTTTTTCCCCGGTTTTCTTTACCCCTCTGCGGGGCGCTTTTGGAAACCACGGCGTGAACAAACCGCAAATTTATCGCACTCGGCCCCTAATGGCAGTTGGTGCACTAATTTTAACCACCGGCAAATGCAACCCTGGTCACACATTAAAAAAGCCACCGATCGGTGGTGCATCCCCCGGTGCCACCGTGCCTGCATGTGGTTGGAACGCATCGATCAAAAATTGTGGAAAATGGTTTTGCAAGCTAAGGGCTGTGCCGAAAGCGCACTGGGCCACAGTCAGGCGTCGGTGAACGGAGCAGTTATTTAATTTGGCAATCATCTATTTTACACACACACTCCCACCGGTTGGTTCGGGGCGCGGTAAATAGGTGACCGGAAATGAAACTTAATTATCATGCTAATGTGCAGCCCACACACACACACACGCATACACTCAGTTTTGTGCCAGTTTGTTTAGTGCACTTTTAACGGGGCAGGATGTGGTAGGATTTTCAATCCCTAACAGGCAGGCTGATTAATAGACTGCATTAAGTGAATAGCCCTGGGTGGGGCCCATTTTATGTGGTTTGAATGGGTTTTGAGGGTTGCTTTGTTTACCGAGCTTAGCGCTGGGATGATATTTCACCGATTTGCGGGTAATTTACCAAGAGTTTGCGAATGTGTGCCATTTACGTGTGTAATCATTGCCCAGCAGAATATAAATTTAGAAGAAACAAAAACAGCTCAACTGCCTTTTAATTGGGTATTGATACTGTAAACATTAATTAATTGTCAGAACAATATCACAGTTCAATTCATGGATATAATTTTACAGTAAGCAAATGAGATACACATTAGTATACATCTCATTCACATAAAAATAATTAAAAAAAATTGCTAGTCAATCAAACCAACACTACTACGTTCATCCATATGAGCGTTGTCGCTGGTTTTAATACATCAAAAATAATGTATACGGTTTCACTCGGAATCCTGGCATCATTAAAACATGAAACAGTTTTGTTACTGTTAATGAATTGCATGGAATGCTAATGCTTCTTGTTACTCATTCGGGGATGATATCATGTCAAATATCATGTTCCGCTGCCACCGATCTGATCGGCATGAATGCCGCATTCAAACTAATGGATTGTAATGAATAAATGTCCCATGAACAATGCTAGTGATTTATTAAAAGTTGCGAACAATTGTAAGCCTCTACGAGACTACGTGTATACATATAATCGGATTGGATTAAAGAGACACTTCCATGACGGTTGCCAGCAAAACATCAAGTAGGACAACTAGTATATTTTACAGCTTTACGTTGGGTGGGGGTGATAAATGGTTGTTGTTTTATTTTGCTTGAGTTTGGCCAGAAATGATTCGCACGTACTCAGGTGTAGAGAAAATGATTTAAAAATAAACCCATACATGCGGAACTAGAATGAAGTTAAACTTATCTCAAAGGACAACCTTTTTAGATAAGTTTATAACATGCCATCAACACTATCAGACTTACACCGGCTTCTGTCTTACAGTACGAGCAGCAGCTTTATTCAGCAGCTTTCATCAGTGATGCCAAAGTGTTGTGATGAAACATTCTTCAAGTTGACTTTTTCCAGACCCTCGAAGCAAAACACGTGAAACCAATTACCCGGACGGAGCAAGTCTGTGGCGCATATGAAAAGCATAACGCATGTGCAAAACATACAACATATGAGCAGAGCACACATTCGCGCGAAAGTCAGCAGGAAGGGAAAAGGGGCGGGTGCAACTTTTTGCCATCGCGAAACACTTTTCCCCCTTGATAAACGGGGAGGGCGCATGGCTGGGCGAAAATGAAGCTAATTTGTAGCAGCAATGCGGCGTACTTTTCACACAAAAACCCAACCACCTCCCCAAGTACCCCAGTACAGCCGGCCCTGCCCAGACAATGTGCTCTTCCGGCTCTTCAATTTATCAGCATTTTGTTAAATGTTGTTGAAACTATTCTTTTCCACTGCTTTACACTTGCCGTACGCGACCTGCAGCAAACGGCAGCAGCAGCAGCCGCCGTTAAATGAACTAAGTAATTTGGCGACCCCGCGCCGTTGCACCATCTCGGCCGTCACCGGTTGGCACGGCTCCAACCCATTCGCTTGCAAGACGCTCGCCACTCGGCGAGGGCCGCAAAACATTGCAAATATCTTAATTTGTCTCGAAACGACAGCAGCTGCAGACACCAGGGCACAAAGTTTTGATGCCGGTGCCCCGGAAAATTCATTCCGCACAGCAAACCAACAGCAAGCCCGGTTACGCAACCACCCAGGAGATGGGGAAAGGGGTGCTTTCGCTTGAGACGCCGATTTGCGCGACTGTCTAACATTCTTAAGCCCCCCCCCCCCTCACCGGTGCACGGTAGGCTTTTGTGTTACGGGTGCCACGGTTTCACAGCTTCCTCTCGGTCCAAAGACGATCCGACGGTTCATTTACGCGTGGGAGCGCCCTGGTGTGCGCGCGAGTGCGAAAAGTGTCAAACCTCGTGTAGCGCTGGTGGCTGCAACCTAACCTCCTGTGAAGGCTGCGGGTCGTCGTTAACAACATGCTCAAGTTTCGGTTGCCACCGCAGCAGCGCCTTCGACGAAAAGTTCTAGTTTCAAAAGTTGACGCTCGGAAGCTCTTTAACGGCGAAGATCTGCCTTTAAAATAGGCAAACACACACACAAACACACATACACAACAAGGAAGAGAATGTTGGGTGCTTGGTGAAAGCATTGCTGAAAAGCTGTACTACACACACCCACACAGCACCAGCGGAAAGCCATTCGTTAAAGAGGCTGGCATTGTTATTGTTGGTGAATTTTATTATTCAAATTATGACATTAAAACCACCCCAAACAAAGCATATCGTACCCGCCGTCTGTGTGTACCGTATGTGTATGCGTCCGTGTGAGTGTTAGCGTGGGAGCAGTGAAAAACGGCCGAAGCCTATACGCGAGTGCAGAAATGGAAATTACCAAGGAGAGTTTCCTCCCATCGGCTAAGCGTCACACATTAACATTGCTTCCCACGGCGGGGGGCCTGGGGACGAGCATAATCGTTCGTTACATAATGTCGTTAGCGCCAACGTTTATTGCGTTATGACACGCTCGATGCGGCGCTCCGATCCGGGACACACAGGCAAACTAAGGGCAGGGCTCATGGCTGGTTTTGCTCTGCCAGTCACACGCTCCGTTTCGCGGTTTCTCACAGTGTGGTTGGCAGCAGGGAGGACGGCAACCGGCTGACCTTTCTGTCCATTGTGCGGAGTGGTTTTTGTTTGCAGCATCTTAACGAGCTGTGTAGGAAGAGATTGAAGCGATCTGAAGCGAGCTTGCAAATGGAGTGAAGCACTCGACCGGATAGACTCGGGCGTATCCGCTAGGCCCTGGAGGAGATCGACAATTGAGCATTAATTTTATATCAAATTATGACTCACCACTATGAAACCATTAGGATTATCCGGCCGAGGTGTGGCTTAGTATAGCGATGCATAAGCTATCATTCAATTTGTGCTTTTAACGTATTATGTAAATGAATTGGTTAGAAAAAGGCGCCTAAATGTATGCACTATTACAGATAAACTCCTCAAGCAATGCATTCTGCATTACAATATCTTCTTTTTAGTTAAAGGATGAATGTTGAAGTTGAAAGAAACTAAAACCAAAGCAACAGATGTTTATTTAATTAGAAAATAGCTAACGTTCAATTTAAAGTGAACTGTCACCACTATCCGGTGCGATGCACTTACAGACTCACAGCACCGTGCTTGATCCCGCGTTCAGCGTAGCGGTTTATGAACTTCCGTTGACCTACTTATCGTCCCGCCCCCTGAACGTCAATTTCCGCACTTTGCACTGTGCGCACTGTGAAAGGTAAGGCAAATATATCAACCATCGCATCGATCCCAGCACTCCCGAGCGAACGGAACCAAGGGCTACAGGGCTAACGGGCAGCGGTGCTACACCGTCGTAAACAATCCAATGCAGCCTGCCGTTGCTGTCATGAAAGCTCTCCCCACGTACAAATGGGCCCGAAGCCTGGCCGTTGTTTATCTTTGCGAATTGCAACCAAATTGGTGCTTCAATCCGTCGGGCCCCATCAGCACAACCACCAGTTGCCCGAGAAACGGTTGTATTTTCTTACGCATGGCAAAGCTCTTGCGCCCCGACGAATCTGGGATGCTGGGAAAATGGAGGCGAAATAATAATAAGTAAAAAAAACTACAAAATATTGTCTCCTCAAGCTCGAGATGGTCTCTGGATGTTGATTTTGCTTCGATTGCTCGATCGCTCGCGGTGCTTTTGCGTATATACGGTGTACGCGCACCGTCGAGTTTCAGTCGCCTTTTGCCGTGTGCGGTTTGCATACTAGGCTAGGCGCTTTCACTCCCCATCTTTACCGGTACCTTTTTCCTCCCGTGCTTACGTTGACAGGCAGCGAGGCAGCATTGTTTCTTCCCTTAGCGACGTATTCGCTTAGCGATCGAAATATTCCAACCTCTCGTGTCGTTTCGAAGCGTTTTCCACCGAAAACTCCGGATGGTGCGCGCGTGTTTCTAGCGCTGTTTATTTACACGCGGAGCACGACGGGCGGAGGGCCGAAATCAGCCCGAAAGCAGTCGCGGGCGGGTCGCTCTGCTGCCATCCAACCATCGGTGCGGGGCTATTTGCTTTCCATCCATGCCCCTGCCGGGTGGGGCGGCTACGTTTGGCCGCACACGGAAGCTGATAATTTGTGTGTTCCTGTGGCGTTTTTCCACGAAAATGCTTCCATTTCCATTGTATCGCCATGCCGTCCCAGTGTACAGCATTCCCTCACCCGAAGGACAAACCTGATGTGGTTTGTTTTTCACTCTAGTTTTTTTTTGTTTTGTTTTTTTGCTCACCGCTTATTTGTAGGCTCACAGTTCGCCGAGGTTGAGATGTCGTCCTTGGGAAAGGGAAAACATTAAACAAAACAGCAACAGCAGAGGAAGTAAAGCAACAGCGCCTGCCTACTCCAGCTTGCTACTTCGAACGCGTACCACCGATTCGATTTTGCTTGCGGTATGCACGAAACGCAGAATCAAGTTCGCCCCCCAACCCGGACGGTGGCGGCGGTGACGATGGTTGTGTTTTCGCTGTGTGTGTGTGTGTATTCGGTGATGTGGAAATCGTATTATGTGGATGATGAAATTGAAATATGTTTGCCAGAAACCCGCAAACATTCCCACACAATCCCACGGGTCCTTCCTTGGCCGGCTCGCTGCTGAGGCGAAGGGAGCGTGAACACACCAGCACGCCGCGAGACCCGAATTCGGTTGCGGCAAAGCAATTTTCCGTCACGCGGGCTAAGATGATTTATAAACTGCTGTGTGCGTGTGTGTGTGTCTGCCTGCACTTACTCTCCGAAGGGCTGGCGGGGGGCGTCTGGTGACGTTCGGGGAAGCCACGTGGTCGAGGCAAAGGGATATCAAGGGAAGGGGACTAGGGACGCTGAATGTGTGAACATTAGCGCTGTGTGACAACGTTTTATCCTTTGCCTAAGAAAATATCCCTCTGAAGGGTCTTGTTTGGGCAAGGAATTTGTGTCAGTGTTTAGGTTGATGGAGTGGAGGGATGTCGGAGGAAGGGGATGGGAGGGATGATGATTTTTGGGTATGGGTTTGCAGTGTGTAGAGAAAGGAACGGGCAGATGGAGCGCATGTTTGCTTGTCTTAAACGAGGAGTGCTCGTGTTTCGTGCAGCACACACAAGCACAAACCGGAGATGGATCTGTTACAACGGCAGTAGCGTTACGACTAGTGAAAGAGAGAAAGATGCTATTCCCCTTTTTGGTAACATTATATGTGTACCTTTACCCAAGTCTTGAGCGTTCGTAAGTCGGAAGGAAACGGGCACATTGTGTAATTACTTAACAGCACGCCAGCCAGCTCAACCTGGATGACAGACGCACACCCATACAGAAACACACACACATGCTACCCATAGAACCCGTACAAGCAACCCGACCACGTGTCTTGATTAGGTGATTGTAAATCAAGGCGCAGATTTCAGTGTGGTGCGGTGTTTGCGGATTGACTAAAAGAAGCATAATGGATTATTATGGTGTGCAAAAATATATATTTACAACGATATAATTGTAAATAAAAGAGCTTAATTCCAATAAAAGTATAGAGGGTCATCATGTAAGATATTTAGCCTTCATGTCTTAAGAAATAATCAAAAGGATCGATGGCAGTTTTCCAATGCAACGTGTGTTGCTGGAATATGTGTATGATAGTGGTTACAATAGAATTGGTTACAATTGATGAAAATTCGTTTAGTACTAAAAACATGTATTTTAGAACTACACTTTATAAATCGGCATTTTCCTCTTTACATTGCGGCAGCTGCCTGTGGACAAACATTAACAGCTGTTGTCAAACTGATGCTCAACATGACAACGAGCCAGATGCTAAGAAAATACCTCCACTATATTTCACCTGCCATAAAAGTCGCTTTGGTATTCAAATTACATATATGTAGGCGTAATTGTGAAATGTATTGCATAACTAGAGTCTTAACCAACGTTACTCTAAAGTATGCAATCCGCATTACATCATACATCGGGACACATAGGCTTTTAGCGTATTTTTTAAGCTAATAACGACCACGAAATTTTGAGTCTACCGTTGCTAAATGTTCCTTTTTGAGAGAATACAAAATTTGTCAACGAAATGTGTATGAATCAAAGCGGAACCGAACCAAATGAAACCACCCGCTCGCCAAAGACAAACGATGGGTTCTGCGATACACGATTCCTAGGAAATAGATCAAACTTCAAGGTATGCGTAGCAGCCGGCGGAAAGATAAACGATACCGGCTTTACTAACGATGTCCCCCAGACGCCAGTCCAGTCGATGTTGGCACTCTCTGCTTACACGCGCCGCTCGTCCTCGTGGGCTCACATGATTCACTCTACCTGATGCTGTCAAAATAAGCCAACATTTCAATCCAAGCTTCGGGAAAGCTCGCTTTCCAAATGTTCTACAACCGTATCAGCACTACAGTAAAAATCTCCCCCATCTACTGTACAAACGTTCGTTTGTGATGTGATATCTTCTGGTTCCGGTGGTGACGGTTTTTGATGCACCCACAAGAAGCCGTCCACCGTGTGTGTGTCAGTGTGACACTCGTTACCCCCAATCCGAACTAAGGACGCATTGGCCGGACCTCCGAGTCACAGTCGGTCGGGCGGTTATGTATTGCACTTCTTTGATATCCTGTTTCTCGTAACGCCCAGCTCATCACTCTGTAAGTGAGCATTGCGTCCTACTTTTTCCGCTACTCTCTGTTCCATCTCCGTTTTCTCGACCCCCACACACTTTTTATCCAACTTTCACCTCTCTCTCTCTCTCTCTCAGACCATACGGACTGTGAAGTGTGTTGCGAATGTTGCTGCAATGTACGATGGCATTTGCATTCCGCAAACGATCCAGTGCAGCACAAACACGAGCGTACGGGCTACACGCTCGCCTAATGGGTCCCCCGAGCATGGGGTATCCTTTTACCAGTGCTTCGGTTCTTCAATTCATACACACACACACATACATCAGTGACCCGATTACACACCATCTGGTTTGGGGCCATACCGTACCAGCACGCTCGGTTCGTACAAAAGTCTCCTCAATTAATGTCTACCGGCCCTACCCCACAGCTTCCCACCCAGTCCTCGAGTTCCCGGGCGAAGATTCACCAGCGAGTGGAAAGCATTTGCATACATGCCAGAACCCTTAGCTTTCCATTTGTTATGTTGCGCCATGGTTTCGTCGTTCCCTTCGCAAAGCGAAAAGAACATGTATCGTATGCACCGACCGTGTGTGTGTGTGTGTGTTCGTTACCCGTTCTCTACCAGGGGACATAAGTGCGAGCGAGAGAGACACCGAAAGGCCGGTGTCCCATTAGGGTCCCCAAATTTCGTCTCCCCGGGTTACGGTTGCAATCGTCAATCCCGCC
>SIXB01007242.1:0-10181 GCA_007018985.1 Anopheles bwambae | reverse complement strand
GGATGAGCGAAGGAAGGAGAACGCGGTTACGGCGGGTAACGCGGAGCGAGAGGGAAGATGGGCAGAAACTATAAAAGCGGTGCGCGCTTTGGGGACGAGGAGTTAGTTTGGGGAACGATATGGGAACGGATACATGTGAACTACGAAACGAATGAAAATAAATCGTGTAGAACTCAAATCTCCGGTCTTCTTATTTACTCCCCATTTCAGCTAACTTCACATGAAAATATAGTACTAAATCATGATTCGAAAGTCCATTTATTTCATTACGCTCGACCTGGCAATTTGGTATGATTGCAGTTCGAATGCTTGTACCTTGCAGGAAGTGTTGGGCTTCCGAATCATACTTGAGAATTTCACTCGAATGTTAATAATTTTGATAATAATAATTCTGCCTGGAATGAACAGCTTGAGCTGTTATAGTAGAGTTTTGTGGGCTACGTTAATGTTCCAGGAATTTTGTCATAGGATAAGGGATTAAGCAACATCTTATTCTGATCAGCAATTTTAAGCTTAGGAACATTACCTACATTTCCCGAACTTTTGTTATCGCTTCCAGAGTAAATATATGGATGCATAATCTACGCACCATTGCACCAACGTTTTCTGACGGGTAGTGATGCTTGCGTATATTGTTACATAGAAGCTCAATAGGATTAAAAATGTTATTGTTAGAGCTGATGTGACGAATAGTTTTTGGAATTTATCCACAATATGCAATATGAATATAACTACCACTATACCATAACTCGAGGCCAGTCTCGTAGTAGAGTCGTCAACTCGTACGACTTAACAACATGCCCGCCATGGGTTCAAACCCCAAATAGACCGTGCCGCCATACGGTAGGATTGACTATCCTGCTATGGGGGGAAATCAATTAGTCACTGAAAGCCAAACCCATAAGTGGGTACAGGCAGGCCTTGACCGACAACGGTTGTTGAGCCAAAGAAGAAGAAGAAGATACCATTGCTCGATCCTGTCAACGCCATGCATACAGCAGCATGATAAGGCATCCTAAAATATCTTTCTTCAAATAATCATATTCACTTATATATATATTTCGTATTATTTTTTTATCGGTGCTATTATTCTTACAAAACTATTGACATCTACTCCTTTTCGGAGAATCTGAGAATGTAGCCATAATGCAACTGAAAAAGCTAAAAAGGAATGATTTTTCGTACAATGCTCAAAGGTAATCATTATTCATGCGTAACTCTTCTTTTGATTTAGTACTTTTGCTACTTGTAAAGGTTATACGAACTATAGATAGCATGATCACAAGGTAACAAAATTGGAATTTTATTCGAAATTAAATGAGTTCCAACAAACCGAAAAGAACATTGTGTCTTCCCCAAAATCCAATTTCCACAGAACGCTTCAACTGTAACCCGACGATGGCACACCTTTCAAGATACAGATTATCTCTTGTCGCATATTAACACTTTAAGCGCCGCGTCATATGGATTCGTATGACGGTTTTGCTCACCACTCAGCTTTGTATCTGACGCTCAGTGATTCTCTTGAGAACGAGCAAGGTAGGAAAGAGAGAACGAGAACGACATGTGTTACGCCGCTTATCGCAATGAAACAAAAGAGTGATAACAATCGCTCGAGAAATTGTCGCTCTCATTGCTCTCTTACCATGGGCTACGTGCTCACTCGAAAAACTGTGATGTCAGGCCAGCGGTCAAAGTGTTAATTTAACTGTTTCCAAATCTTCCTCCGTCGGTGATGATGACATGAAAATCCCCCAGATGACACAGTTCAATCGACCGCAGTGCAGAGCGGTGTCAAAGGAGTTTTGCAATCGTCGCTCTTTCGTCTCAGCAATCACTTTCTGCAAAGCAACGTACGTTTAGCGCGGTATTTCCCTTGAACATATCACCTCAAACACCCAATCATGACGCTCAACGCTCACAATCTCTTTGCATGAACCTACAGACATGTTCGAAAAGTCAGAGGATTGGATCGCGAAGAGCTGAGAACAGACGATGTTCAATCATGCAAAATCACATTTTACTCACCAGCTCGGCCGCCCAAAACCCTTTTCACTCGGTGTGGTACTAACCAGTGCGTGATAATAAATTTCACCACCACTGCGAGCGCACTTAGATAAATGACCTCCGACAGCAGCAAAGGATGGCACCATAAACCACCCGCCGATAGGCTTCAATCGTTCCGGGGTGATAGTGTATCGCGTACGGGCGAAGGTCACTGTCAAATCGCTTTGCTCGCTTCACACAGCCTCCAACGATCGAATGACCGTCCGCGGGAAACACTGCCGTTGTAAGAACTCGTTGACCTTTTCTCCCGATATTCTCGAACATGATTTATGTACCGTTGGAAATGAAAAAGTTATGTGCCGGCCGACGCTACTTTATCACCAACAATATTGTTCAACGTAATGGCGCACGACAGGAAACGCCTTCACCATGAAAGTTGAGCTTGAAGTGAGTGATTACGAATGAAAAGAACGAACGAACGAGCAAAGCAAATAGAGGGAAGGAAAACGTTCCAGCTGCGTCAGCCGTGAGTGCAAAGAATTCTTGGAAGTTTGTTTTCTATGTTTCAGTGATGGTGAAAATCTATCGCAAAGAATAATGCGCTCAAAGCCGTTCCAAGCCACTGCCATTGCAATGGTGGCATGTCTCGTCTTTAGATATCTCGCAACGTTGGCTTTTTGATTTACAAACACACATAAACACAATCCACCAAGGACAAAACATACTGTCAGATAAGTTTTACAACCGTTAAAAGGGTTGCTGTTCAAGTGCTGGGCTTGTTTGACCAATCTGATCTACTCCACTTCAAGTTGAGCTTAAAGTTAGCTTATAGATGAGTTTTATAATCTTTAGTTAAGCATCTTAAAGATTGATTTTTTAAGGTAATAATATATTAGACTGTGCATTATGCTCATAAAATGCTCTGAACTTATATTTGTTAAACATTGACAAGTTAACATTTCCTTATAAAGCCTGTAAAAGGTATTAAAAATGATGAAAGTAAAATCATGACCAGTTGAAAATAATATGTAAAATCAACTTTTCTCTGATGGAACTTCTTTTTTCCATAATTATATAACAGTCTTAACCTTTTTGCGTTTGAATTTCATTTATTTTCAAATATGGTACGTTTGATAGAACCAAGCAATATATCAGAATCTGCATACTTATATTTATCTACATGAATATCAAACTTCCCATAAAACTTGCTCCTGTATCGAGAAAGTCGTCCATTTTACGGTAGCCCATAAATTCAAGGCTTATTGCAACAGACTTCATGTTTCATGGTTTGCCTATTCACTAGCCTAACATTCGATTTTCCTACCCTCGAACACGGGCTAACGTCTGGTCCGGACTTTCACCAACTTAAGTCGCCCAGAGCGATATGAGAAAAAGAAGCTCAGAAATGAATTATCTCTTTCCAGTGAACAATTAATTTACTTTATGCGGCCATAAAACTGCATACAGCGCCACACACTGGACCAACCAATAAGTCCTTCAACCCGGTAACGTAATGCTTTCTGTCTGAGCGATCTGTCAGATGGGAAAGCATGAGTTTGTGCATGTGTATGGTTTGAAAACAGATTTTGGTGGACACAAGAAAGAGCCAGCCGAACATTATTTTTATTGGTTCATTAAATCATTGAATAGTACCTTCACATAAACAAGGTACGGTGTTTCTGGGAAATAGCAACTTTTAGCCCTTTTTCCGAGAATATTGTTCACCCGCTTTGACCGTTTTATCCAACCAAATTTGATACTTTCCTCACCCAGTTGGCCTATGTAATGCAAAAAGCATCGTAGGTGCTAGAATAAAAATAAAGTTCAAGATAATGCACAAACACACATACACATACACGTGATCCTCATGCAGAATTCGCGCACAAAACGCGTCCATCATCAACGAGAGCAAGAGCACAAAGCTACACACACTCCAGTCCTGTGGTTGAGTCAGTTTGGAACTAGAAGTTGAGAATAAGCGATTCGGCTTCAAATCAGCTATAATGAGCTTTACCCGACACACGTTGCATATATTACCATTCGCGCAGTTTACGCTCGTGAACATGCAGGCCACTAATAAAAGCAGCAGGAAACGATTGAAATGAGAGACACCAACGTTCCTAACCCGCTTGGCAAAATGTCGCGCGACATGCATGCTTGAAATCGATGCTTGTTAACATTTTATTTCAAGCATCGTGAGTTTCCCAGCGTGAGCACTGAGCGCACCTCCCCTCATTCTCAATGCCGCGTTTTTGGTTAATCCTCCTACCCTTTCTTTCCTTCTCTTCAACGAACCCACCATTCCTACGAGCGTAGCCCGACCAAAAAAATCCAGGAAATTCCGACAGTAAGTGTGCAGTTTTTATTCACAAAGCTATTCGGGAATATTTCAATTCTGGATGGTGCGTGCTGGGCGAACAAAAAGTTAGCTGCTTGCTCCACCGATGGTGCGTGCTGTTGGAAGAAAAACACTTGCTGTTTGATGCGTTTGCCTGAGGAATGAAAGATAAATCGAGCATTAGAATGGTGAACAAAATTAGTACTATTTAAAACTTACCGATCACGAAGATATTTGAAGTTAAACGACGACTCTGTAAGCCTGATTCACCTGCTTTGGTCTGTTATCAGGAGCTTTGGTAATGAAATAGCTAGGTGTGATGGAAAATAACAGAAGAATAAACAAACATTGAAAGCAGTACGATTGTTAGAAGACAAACATCATTTGGAAGATTCTTCTTCTTATGCATGCACTTACCCGTAGATCATGTAACAAAACAAATTGCATTTACACCTGCGTTGACATCTTTCACGATTTACTTAACCACTTTTCTATTAACATTTCATAATTTTCGCTGCATCTTCCGGCGCCGATCCTTCCCAAATGAAATTTGCATTCGTTCTGGCAATGAGTTTCGAACGATCAAAACACAGCGCGAGAGTGAAGAACACAACGTAAATGGCACTATGTACAAGTGTTGATAATATGGTCAAAATAAAGTATAATGGAATTTATTTTACTTCAAATGAATTGATTTTATTCTGATTTACATTTCAATTATTGTTATCAGCCTAGTTATTAACGTTTAAAATTTTGATGAAGTGAAAACATCATTACCAGATAAATGAAACGACAATCGGCGCATTTTGACCATATCGAATTATGACTGTCTTTCACACATAGTGTCATCTCTTGCGCTTCAGGGTCTCACGCTCAGAGCAAAACTTCTCCCATCTTCGCAACGGTGGGAGCGATCGATTCTGGAGGGCTGGAGGAGTGCGAGTGTGTGTCTCTTGCACACAGCGAAATTTTGGTCAACACCTCGATGGTGGGAGCGTTTTTCCATGGCATGGGGTAGTGGAGTGCGAGTGTGTCGCATGATTCCTTTAAAACTAAGGCCAGGAGTAGCGAGAGGAATGAAAATGAGTTACTCTTTGCCAAGCGGGAAGTATGTGTGAATTTTAGCATTTTGTCTAACACATATGAAATAAGGAATATGAATAATTAACCCACCCCAGGGAGCAATGTTTGGGAACAGTTTTGCTCACATACACGCTTATTGGAAGAATGTCAGAATTGAAAAAAATAATGTCAATTGGCATTCATTTCGCATTTTACTTGGACATCTACAAACCTCAATTTAATAAAGACACTTTTCAACAACCTTTCTGATCATTTCCACACTATAGTTTTGTTGTTTGCTTGAAGCACATTGCTCGTTTTTGAACACAATATTCCCAGACATCCTCACATCTGTGTTGCCCCATTTGGTTTGCGATAAGTCATTCTACATCTGCGACTGCAGTTCAAATGCAATTAAAATTGATAGCTCACAGCAACATTAAAACCATTTTCGACTTTCGGGATATTATAATACTGATTGCATTCAATGTAATTTCAACTGCTCCAATGATCATCATTTCCAGCAGTGACAATATTGTTTAACGATAGCAAAAGTAGAACAGGCTGTTTGTTGAAATTATGTCCATTCGGCGCAAACCCCATCTAGACAGAAAACGACCCAAGGTTGTTATGCGAAATCTGAATCTTACTCTCTGTGTCTCTCGATGCATTGGTTGCGCTTTAGTCGGATTCCAATGCCATACATCTATTTACAAGATGGACGAGCTGGCATCAACAACATGAGCACAGTTGATTGCAGCTGACATTGATTGTAAGAGCTACATCATTGGCATTAGTCCAATCCTTAAAAGCATAGCTGTCGTTCATCGCTGTTATACACAACTGACCGAAACTTAAACGAAATTTTACTACAAGTAAACAAACAATACTCTTGCAGAGTAAGAAACGTTTTATCGGCTTTTAAACAGGGACTTTTGATGACTGTTGTTTAAATCAACCACAAAAGCAATGAAGTGAGAGGATAAAACAAATCAATAATCTACAATAATGCAGACCAGTCCTTCCACCAAACTGTCCAACATTATTTCACTCATATAACACCACACCAATGGACAGATGTTCTTTATCCCAGGCTTTTCTTGCTACGTGTCAAAGCTGGGCAGCGAAATAAAAAACCACTCAGATTGAAAATAAATCTAATTCACATCAAAAATCAGTTCCAAAAACTCTGTGCAAGTTCAACACGTCGCCAGGAAACATTTCCACTTGGCACCCAGTGTTGTCTCTATTAAACAACAAATCCGAAATCACCAAATATCCCCGCTTTTCCTTTGGTTTCATGTTCAAATTTGTGCTTTCTATTTCTGTGCGTCCTTATTCCAAGGATATTTTCTTCGGTGATATCCTTTTCTCACTCGCGTCGCCCCAAACCGTGCTTGAATTGGCTGACATTGTGAGGCATGCCGCTGTTACCCGACCAGCTCCGTCACCAATCTGTGGCCATTCATCTTTCTCAAGCAGCTTGGGGTGTAGGACGATAAAGACGACGACGATGGATCGAGAGGCTGCTTCTATGTTTGTGTCTGTGTGTCATGATTAGCGTCATTTATGGCTGGTATAAGCTTCAAGGTTCTGTCGAAGGACCGACGTCTACTGCCTGTGTCTCCGAATAAAACTCCGTCTCAAGTTCCCATAGGGCCGTTTGTGGATCACAACATCCCAACCGAAAATCCAAACATGAAATGAATAACTTTGCCCGGATCATCAAATAGCTCTGTATCAATTTCATTCGTATGTTTCTTTTCGATAGAGACATTTGAGACCTTCACTATTCACAGAAACCAGACACGTCAGTATCGAATATATTTCTAGATTTGGTTATAATAAGATTGATCAGCCAACCTCTTCAACAAAGCTTGGAAAATCATTATCTCGCACGCAACACTCTCGGCTTCTGAAAAGTTTCTCTGCGGAAGCTGGCACAACATCTCATAGAAATAAGGCATGACATAAGCCTAGCAGAACAGCCTTGTTCGGTTACTTCGAGTGGATCGATTTTCTCTCGACTAAATGCAATCCAATCGCATTGCGTGCTTCACTTCCAGAGTCAACTAGTTCCTCTTCGTTTCACTTGACCTCTCTCTGCAACGAACCAGAGCCGTATTTCAAGTGTTGAAAGTCGCAAACACGGTGAGATTTACGAGATGCACCACTAAACAGGCAAGCGTGAAAAGGAAACGCTTGCGCTCCTCTTTCCAATCGCTTCTCAACAGTACAGCTTAACGAACCAACGCAGTCACGAGATCGGTGAGCATGGTGAAATATTATCAATGCCCATGATATTTCTATCTTCCGAAGACGTTTAATATCCACAAGCAGCATGCTGTCTGCTGCCGCTCTTGATACTTTCAGCCACTTTCGGTTCATTCCGTTGAGCCTTGTAAATCTATACCCTGCGCAATCTGGAGCAGTTGGAGAAACGAAGAAGCGCAGTAAAACATTGCGGAGGTTCACAGATTGCTTTTCGCTGAAATATGGCCTCGAGTGAATGGGGTTGCGCCATTTTGTGAGCAGCAATTTCCTATTTTTGAATACGGTTTGCTATTTCAATACCAATGATGTTTTTCATGAAACCGCGTTTACAAGGTGCAAATCATAAACGGCTGTCAGCGAATTTATAACTGAACGTTGATTGCCTTTTGGGGTTCTTATCAAGTGACGTATTTAGGTAAAGTCAAGACGATTTTTCATTACCATAGACAAAGACTTCAACATTAAGCAGCTGTAACAACATATTTTATGGCTCAGATTTGTCATTTCAGGGTTTCCCACGATTTATTGGTTGATTTCCAGAAATGTTTGATTATTCCCATTTATTTTTTTAAAGCGTTCCTACGATTTTGTTGCCGATCCCAAGATTTTTTGGCTTAATAATATTTGTATCCATTCGGACGATATCAATAAATTATGGGAACGATCCAAAAACCTATGGGATATGATGAATAAATCGTGAGACGAGCCCAAACAATTATGGGAACTGATCAATAAATCGTGAGAAACCCTGTAAGGTAATAAAACACAAACAAAAACAAGCAAATGAATATCTATTGACTCAATTTGAATCAATCTTTTCATTTACACTACAATCACTCGAAAATCCTATTCTGTAAGCACTGTTACACACCGATATTCATTATGGCCGAATGTAAAGAAGCGTGTTTGCAATTACGCGGAGTTTATCCGTTACAGTTTCGAGATTTTGTGGTTCGTTATGTAAATTTTCCCAACAATTGCAATCCCTCGTTGTTTAAATTCCCGTTCATGCTATCAAATCGTTCACTTCGGATTTGCTATTGATCGATGATAACCGCCGCGTGGTGCAGGGCCTCCATTTTATCAATATGATGCAACGAGTTTACAACATTATCCATCCCTGGACCTTACATCCTGGTACACATTTTCGGAAACCATGCTCATGATTCAGCAATCGGAAATGCACCAACAAACTCATCAGCTTACGCCCCCCTTACAGCATGACGTTGATGTACCTCCTGCCAGGACAGTCTGACGGTACGATGCGATAGAATTGTAGTATCCACCAGTGCTTCTGTCAAGGAGGTTATTTTCGCCTGTATGAGCACTGACAATAGACATAGAGCTAGGAAGGGTGTGCTGTGCAGAATGTTCCCCGGATGCTCCCATATTGTACACGGATATGCAAATGCTCCAAGAGTACCCGGGCGCCGAATTCGGGATGAATACGGTTGAAGTGGGCTCAGCAGAGTTGCGTCGAGCGTTAAATGTAGAAGGACTCGTTCTATGCTGTTAGCAGGAAGTGGGAAACGTTACCGCACCCGGGTGCATCTGCTGCTCAATGGTCATTAATAATCTCCTTGTACGCGGCACTCTTTTCTTTTGTCATCCTTGTTTCCCACCATTACATCCGGATCGTTTTGCGTTGTGACTCGGTGTGAGTGTGTTTGTTTCCCTTAAACCTCGTGCTATTGTTGATGTTTCGCTTCTAGCCACATCTTTTAGTAGGTAGAATTGAAAAACTTATCCCTCAGTGCTGCTCCTCTTGCTCCAAACACAATCAGTTTAGATCGTATTTTTTCAATTTCATTTTTATTTAAACGTACTCCTTATGTAAAAGTGTCTGTCTGTATGAAAATGTGTGTATGCTTCGGGCACTCCCAACACAAGCGATCGCGCTCTTACATCACGCAACCGGGACAAAAGGAGCACATCGAGCCAGTAAGGGTCAGCTACTGGAATAAATTTCAATTTTCAATTCTTATATTACATTTTCCCCTTTTTCTTAGCTACTTGCAGAAAAGCACCACAGAGGATGATTATAGAAATGGGTGGGAAAGAATGAAACTTGTTGGTCATTTGAATAATATGCACGGTTTAGCATTTTTGAAAGCCGAGCAAAGGTAGAAAGACGGCATGGAAACAGCTCAGAAATCTGATACTCTTCCACTTTAGCATTCCCAAATTGCAAGAAAAGGATCTTCTATTGTTATCACAAATGTGTAAAATATTCTAACAAAAGGATGATTTTAAAATAAAAACCGACTTGCCCTTTAGGATACATCCTACACAACGGAAAGCACGCGAAATGGTAATCGTTTGAGGTGCAATAAACAGAATACTTATAATCGTTACCAGCATCTAGATATTGTGTTTTGTCGGGTGGAAATGGTCACATTGATGATGCGTGTGGAACAATAAGCGGAAGATGCCTTAACAGTGCCGCTAATGGTCGCCAACGGGCACATTTATGTCGTAATTAATTGCTTTGTTCTCTTTT
>SIXB01007241.1:0-10188 GCA_007018985.1 Anopheles bwambae | reverse complement strand
TCGAACGACAACGACACGCATTTAAAAAAAAATCGTCTATCATAGTGTTTGTAATGTTCGCTTCGTTCTTTGCTCGCCCCCAGTTTTTGTCTGCTCACACCCGAAAATAAACCTGCTGCTTGTTCCTTCTCGTTTGTGTATAAAACGATACATAAGAAACTAAAACCGACCCGCGCTATCGTGGTTATGTAGTTTCCACCTCCCCCTTAATAATCGCAATCCCTGTCGTTGGGTGCATGTGTATGTGTGTGTGTAAGTGGGGATAACCCTTAACCTAAATTCACGTAATTCATTTAATTCATTGCCTAGTATCGGGGTATGCGAACGTCGTGCTAACGACTCGGCACACGTTGGGAAGAGCAAACCCACAAACACATACATACACCCACGCGCAAAACTTACGTGTAAAATACATGGTTTAAAATATGTACACAGAGCCATACCCGGCCACGCTGGCCAATGCAATTAAAACAAAAAAAAAGGTCACATCTCGCGAGCAAAGTGCCGGCGAAAAGTAGGTTTGTTCTGGCAGAGGGTGATGCTCATCTCTGCCATTTTCTTTTCCTTCCTTAATTAAAAAAAAATAGGTTACCCCCTAATGTCCTACTCGAAACGTTACTCCGCAAAGTGATAGACTACGTTAGAAAGCTGCGTTACAATGCATAAATGTCGTTTCCCCGGTACGGATATCCAAAATCACGAAAATGCGCCTGCGCTAAATATACGCCGCGTGTCAAGACGCGAACAGAAAAAAAAAATTCCCCCCCCCCCCCCTCTTTTCGCAGCATTTACCCTTCCGCCGTGAGTGGGTCGCGCGCGTGATGTATCCGCACGTGCTTGTTGTGGTTCGTCTTGGTCGCGGACGTCTTGCCGCAGATGTTGCACGCGAACGGCCGCTCGCCCGTGTGGATGCGCTTGTGCTCGGTCAGGTAGTACTTCCGGTGGAACTGGCGGCCGCACACGTCGCACCGGTGCCCCTTGTCGATCTCGTGCTCGCGCGTGTGCCGGATCCAGTTGTACTTCCGGATGAACTGGCTGCCACAGTGGTTGCACGTGTACGGCCGGATCGACCGGTGCGCATTGACGTGCGTGACAAAGTCCGACTCGCGCACGAACGCGCTCGGGCAGTACGTGCACTGGAACGGTTTCATCGTCGGGTTTGTGTGCGTCCACTTGTGCTGCTTCAGGTTCCAGTTGGTGGTGAACCGCTTGTTGCAGATGCCGCACGCGTACGCCATCCGCTCCTTGGTGTGCGTCTCCAGGTGGCGCCGCATGCTCGTCTTCGTGTACGGCTGCTGGCAGATGCTGCACGGTTCGGTTTTGTTCTCCAGCTTCGCGTACTTGTCCGTGTGCGACAGCCGGATGTGGCGCGTCAAGCTGTTGCGGTGTATGAACTTCTCCCGACAGTACGGGCACGATTTTGGCTTCTTCTCGTGCGTTTCCTTGTGCCACTCCATCTTGGCCATCGTGTGGAACACCTCGCCGCACAGCTGGCACACGTACTCCTCCTTCACGACGGTGCGGTTCAGATGGTAGCGCTTCCGGTGCTGGGCCAGGTTGGAGAACCGCTTGAACGTCCGGTTGCACAGCTTGCACTTGATCGGCGCGTGCCCCGTGTGCACCCGCATGTGCTCGATCAGCTTCTGCTTGATGACGAACCGCTTGCCGCACATCCGGCACTGGTGCTCCTTGATGCCGAGGTGCCGCTTGATGTGGAGCGAAAAGTTGCGCCACTGCTTGAAGTGCCGCCCGCACGCGGAACACTCCACCGGATGCTCCAGCAGATGCTCGTTGAACAGGTTGAAACGGTCGAACTCCCGGCTGCAGGTGCTGCACACGTACGACCGGTTGCGTGCCGCTACCGAGCAGTGCGCCGCCGGCAGCAGCGCGCTCTCAGCGGACGCGCCCAACGCCGCAACGGTTCCGCCGTCGGTCTGCACCTGCACCTGCACCTGCACGTGCTGCTCTAGCACTAGCTGCTGCTGCTGGCCCGGTGCTGCCTCCCCGCTGCTCGTGCCGGGCAGGACGACAGTCGTGCTGCTGCCAGCGCTACTGCCCGCCATCAGCAGCCGGCTGCTTCGCAGCGCCGCCTCACTCTTTCGCTCGATCTCCTGCTTCATCCAGTGATAGTTCATCACCACGGGAATCGGCGCCTTCTTGTACATTTGCTGCTGCTGCTGTGCCTGTTGCTGCTGCTGCTGCTGCTGCTGGTGCTGCTGCTGGGGCAACTGCTGTTGCTGTCTGCCATCCAACAACGGCTTATTGTCCTCCTCGCCGCGCATCTCCTGCTGGTGCGACGAGGACAGTGCCACCAGATCGTCCACGTGCTCGCACTGCTGGTGCAGCCGCCGTTGCTTGATCGAGCTGAACACCTTGGCGCAGAGCGTACAGCGGTAGGTGCGCGCGACACCGCTGCCGGACGGTTTCGGTCGGTTGGGCCGCACGGGATCGTCCGTCGGCTGCTGCATCACCGGTACGGCGGAGCAGGTCGCAACACCAAAGTAGGACGTCGTACCGACCGTTTCCTCGTACTTGGTTTCACACGGCTGGTGCAGCGTTTGTTGCTGTTGCTGCTGCTGCTGGTGATGGTGATGGTGGCTGCTGCCCACCTCATCATATGCACCCGGTGGCTCGTGCATGCGCGCTACCATCATGTCCGCAAACGGCAGCTTCGGCATCACCTCCCCGCTATCGCTGTCCACATCCATCGGTGGTTCGATCTTGCTCGCCTGCATCATACCGCCATCCAAGGGCGCATCGGCCGAACCGTGCTGCTGGTGCTGCTGCTGCTGCTGCAGGTGTTGATGACCGGTTGAGGAAAATTGGCTGCAATGTGAAGTGGGGTTTTTATTAGCGTTTTATTAAAATATATTCAATCTTTTATTTCGATCAACACCAAAGATCCTTTTAAAAACTCAACTACCAGATCCATAAATGTAACATACTTTGCATTTTAGAGCTACTCGCATAATTGAATTCAATATTTCACTCGATGAATAATAGGAGAACTGGGGGTAGTTTCGACACATTAAGGTTTGCCCCTGATTGCAATACTTTTGCCCATGTAAACTTACTATTAGACATCGAAAAAGCTTTTTTGATTCATTATGTACCATCTTACAAGAAACTACGGTTTCTTGGGTTAATTTTGACAACATTTTGATAAAAATAAAAAAGTGTGTTTTTTGTTGCATCACGACTGCAGTAGCGGAATTTGGGGCAAGAGTGCCACCAAGCATTTTTCCATAAAAACTTTAGTTAAATGATCAATTGTGTATACAGTTGTTTGCTTTCCAATGACTAGGTATACTGAGCCGAATTTCATATAGATCAATCGATATTTTCGATTGTTTTGAACTGATTTACGTTGAGTTTCAAAATCGAGCAGAATATTATAATGTTTTAATCAAACCAAAAAAGCTCTCAAAAATCATGGGAACAAACAACCGAGAAAAACACTTTCTTTTTGTCACTAAAAAATCCAATTTCAAAAAAGTTACAACGTTTTCAAAAAGTTAAGAGCCATTTTTTTTCTTCAGTTAAGCCTAAACCGGCCTAAAGTAAGCCTAAAATACGGTCAAAGCCATAACAATATTAATTTTAATAAGCCTAAACCATATATTCGGTCTCGTGGTACAGTAAGCCATATTAAGCCGGTCTCGTGGTACAGTCGTCAAATCGTACGACTTAACAACATGCCCGTCATGGGTTCAATCCCCAAATAGACCGTACCGCCATACGTAGGACTGACTATCCTGCTATGGGGGGGAATCAATTAGTCACTGAAAGCCAAGCCCACAAGTAGTGGTACAGAGGCAGGCCTTGACCGACAACGGTTGTTGAGCCAAAAGAAGAAGAAGAAACCATATATTCAGTACATGTTTTGTATCCGAGTTTGGCAAACGTTCTATGAGAGAATGATAGCTAAATTCCTTAATTAAAAACTCCTTGCCTTGTTAACATCGCGAGTTTTAAAGCTTCCAAGGTATTTTTAATTGCGTGTTTGCTCAGCTTGATCATTACGTTTGCCGTTCATAGTTACGGGACATCTGTAGAAAATATCAGCACTTTCAAATTACGATATAAAAAAAGTAAATATGCTACAAGTTCTATAAATAAAGGCAAGGTGTCGAACTTACCCACAGTGTCGAACCAACCCTGACTTCCCCTATATTCCGCTCGTTTTTTTTAAACATCACCTTGACTGTGGTCTAAATTGTTACACCACAAATGCAGTGAACGCAATCATAACGAGCACCTCTCTTAACAAGTTTTCCGCATTACGAGCATTACGATAACGGATGAAACTCGTGATGCAATGATCCACATCCATATTTAAAAAAAAAACTCTTACGAAGACATACAAACATCAATAAATCACAATTTTACTGATGATTCTTTTCATTTCGAACGAATGCCTTTTCGACAAGTATTATGCAGTATTCCAAAAGGGAATGATTTTTAAATGTTGATACAATTTGATACGATCAGTTGAAAGAAGGAGAATAAGAGGGAGATGTTCACCAACCAAAAAAAAAGAACATATCATATCCGTGGTAGCTTGATTCTCATTGTTGATACTTAATAAAAGTACATCATGACATGCCGAACACGTCTTGGGAGTGCTTGAGTCAACCGCGACACTCTGACTTTCTGACAAGCTGAGCTTAATGCCGTCGCAAGCATAATCATGTTTTTTTTCTGTTTGTGAACAGTGCTGCCAAATGCCACCGTTTCATTCACCAACTCTCATGACTAAAAGGAAATTGAAGTCAGCTCACGTACACAACTGAGATGATCAGAGGTGAGACTCAGCCATTTGGTGGACCATTCACATGCTTGGTGAAATTTTGTTTAGCACCCAATTCTTGGTTATTCACTTGGTCACGACAATTTTCTGTCGGTGATAATCATGACATTCTTAGAACTACATACTGGGCGTGTGGTCCCAAGCAGCAAAATGAGAATGCTTTTTCGCTCTATCTGCTTTGATTGTCCGTCGGGTCAAACAGAGCTTGAAACGCTGCTCTTTTTGTTTCTTAGAACTACGCGCAATCACCGCATATCATGGCTATCGTGATGATCACCGACAGAAAATGTCGCATTCAAATGACTTGCCATGAGTTGGTTGCACAAAAGCATGTTATGGGTGCAACAACTGTTTAAGTCTCACCTCTGATCATCACAGCAGAGCTCGTGACGCTAACATGATTTTGTTTTAGCCGGAATTTGTCATGACTATATCAGCTCGATATGGTTTTGAGTATCAGGATTGAGAATTTTTTTATGACATTGATAATGACATTTTGCATCACTGCTAACATGAGAGCCCCGTTACAGATTCATCATTCTACAAGTAATACACTAAACACCAAACAATACTCACAAAGCTACGCGTGACGTCATGTACTGGCCGTTGACCGTGGTGCCGTGTGAGTTATTATTACTACCACTGTGCTGCTGCTGCTGTTGTTGCTGCTGCTGCTGCTGCTGCTGGTGGTAGAAATGGTCCGTCACGGCAAAGATGCCCTGATTGCGGCTGCTCAGATTCCAGCACTCCTGTGCGGTCGATAAATCGTACGAGCTCGGATAGATGGGCATATTCTCGACCACGGCGTACATCTTAAAAGGGAAGCGAGTTTCGGAAAGGGCAAACCACAGCACATCATTAGCAAAGGGAGGAGAAAAGGCGTGTGCGCCAATCGTGCAGAAACTTACCCGATGGTTCCACGACGTCATGTCCATGTCGCCGTTGCTTTCCTGCTCGGAGATTTCCCCCTTCGCCGGCATCTTTTCGTCCGTGCGGATGTTCAAGCTCTCGGTCGAGGGTGCCCGCTCCATGCTGGTGGACGCGTGCGACGAACCGGACGACAGCAGGGAGCGCGTCCCGCCACTCGTGCCGCTCCCTTCGCCTCCCTCCTTGCAACCACCACTCACCGCGCTGTGACTGTGACGGTGGCTCAGCTGGCTGTGGCTGTGCTGGCTGAGGCTGATGTTTGTGGTGCTGTGGCTGCTGCTACTGTTGCTACTGTTGCTACTGTTGCTGCTGCTGTTGCTGCTGCTCGTGTCCGTGGTGACAGGACCTGGCGGCAGCCCACCCTTCCGCACCGTGCTCAGATCGAGAAACGAGGACGCGGACGTGTCCTGCCCGTCGTCCTGCCCGTCGTGACACGGTTCGGCTTTGGCCGCCTTCAGCGCAACCAGCGGCTCGCCCGTCGTTTGGATCTGTTCGTGCGCGGCCACGGTCGTACCACCGACGGCCGGGTTACTGCCCAGGCTCTGCTCTAAAAAGTCCTTGCTGTCCGAACACTCGTACTCCGGCTCCGCGTCCACCTCCGTCTTGCGCACCGGTTCCAGCCCTGCCGCCGGCCGGAACGGGTCGGCATTGGTGATGCGAAACTTTGGCCGCGGAATGCCGCTCCGCTCGAGCATGCGGGTGGACGGTCCCGCCTCCAGCAAATCCTTCTCGTCGTCCGGCGTGCCGGGCACGGGTGCCGGTAGCCGCTTCACCACCAAGCTGCCGCTCGCCACAACCTCAGCCACTGGGTCCACCGGCAGAGGACGTTCGTACGGACCGTTCGGTTCGGCCGCTTCCGCTGCAGTGACGGTGGCTGTCGCAGGCTTGCTGACCACCATCAGCAAACGGCGACGGCCGTGCGGCTCCGGCTGGGAGGACGCATCGACCCGCTCGTACCGGCCAGCGACGGGCCGCGGCTCAACCTCGTACACATCGTCATCATCGTACTCGTCCTCCTCCTCCTCCTCTTCATCCTCTTCCTCCTCTTCTTCTTCCTCATCATCATCCTCCTCCTCCTCCTCGTCGCTTCCCAGCTGTACCTCTTCCTCCTCCTCCTCCTGTCCGAGCTCGCCGTGCACATGTGCCTCCTTTTCCTCCTCGTCGATCAAATCCTCCAGCTCCTTCTCCTCCTCCTCCTCATCGTCCTCGTCGTCTTCATCTTCCTCCTCCTCCTCGTCCTCTTCTTCCTCCTCCTCCTCCTCAAGCTCTGGTGCATCCTCGTCGTCCTCTTCCAGCTCCATCTGCTCCTCTCCCAGCTCCTCCTCCTCGTCCTCCTCCACCTCCTCGACTTCCATCCGGCGACTGTCCGGGTGGGCCGGGGCGGCAGTGGAACCATCGGCACCGCTCTCGCCCCCAGCCGCCAGCCCATTGCCGCCCGCCGGCAGCAACTCCTGCGCCCCGAACGCTTTGCCATCGCGCTTCGGCAGCGGATGGTAGATCGTTTCGCCCGCCTCGCCAACGTACGAGATGTTGTACGCGCCGACGTCGATCTCGGTCGATGGGCGGTGCTGTGGCATTAGGCGAACGGCGGCCGGCGCGCTCGAGCTAGGAGCGGAGGCAGTGCCGGTGCTGGTCGGCACGAGCCCGTACGACGATCGCACACCGTACACGGACGAACTGGAGGCAAGTGTACCCGCTGCTGCTGACGCCGATGGTGCTGGCATGGCGTGCGGCTGCGAGTATTCCTGCTTGATGACGGGGTCCGGCGGCTGGTGGTGAGGATGATGATGATATGCGTCGGCAATCCCGTCCCCGGCCGAGCTGTTAGGCTGCTGTTGCTGTTGCTGTTGCTGCTCCGTCGCGTACGGGCTGGGGTGAGCAGTTGCTTCAGTCTTCTGAATTACGGCGGTGATGCCGTTGAACGACGACGAGGAGCAAAACGGTTCCGCGGTGAGGTGCTGGGCGGCCGCAGCAGTTGTGCACACGACATCCGCCAGCGTGGTAAGCGCGGTGGCCATTACCATCGTTGTCGGTGCGGGCGGTTGCGCCGGCTCGGCCTCGTCTACCTGCATCGGGGCGCCCTGCTTCCCCGAGGTGGACGGCGCGGGGCCTTCCCCCACCGACGAGCGTTTCGGTTTGATTGCTAACTTTTTCGGCGGCCGGAAACCGCCTCGCCTCTGCTTGTTCGCGCCGTAATCGAAACTCGTGCTGGCTGTTGCTATAGGTGGCGGTGCTGCTGCTGCTACTGAGTTTATTGCACTTGCGTCGTTTGCTGCCCTTTCCGGTTCAGCCACACCTCCAATTCCGTCCGCATTGCTCGACGCTGGCTCCGTGCCGTCCTCCTCCACCTTGATCCCCTGCCAGGCGCGCACAATTTTCGGCGCACTGGAAGGCCCCGCAGGCGATATCGTAACCGTCGTCGGGGTGGCACTGTTGCCGGCCACGCGGAACACCAGCCGCTTCACGTTCGCTTTCGATTCCTGCTGGGGCGCGGGTGGCGACAGGGCACAGGGCACGGGCTGCGGCGTCTTGCGGATGACGCTCGTGACCATCGCACTGCCGCTGGAGCAGGCCGCACCACCACCACCGGTTGCCATCATTTCGCCCGGAGCCATCCGCTCGTCCAGCGATGCGGCGGCCGCCGGCAGCGTTTCCCGCTGCTCGCTAGCGCTACGGAACCGCTTGCCGCTTCCGCCCGCACCCTCCTCTTCCTCGCCCTCCCACTGCTGGCCGCGCACCTCGCCGTCGGCGTAATGGTCGTCCATCTCCTGCCAGCTGCCACTGTACTCCACCTCGTGATCGTAATCGCCGGTCAAGTCCTCTATCTCGCTCTTGGTCGTCGGCATGCCGGCGTTACAGAGCGGCTGCTGCTGGTGCTGCTGCTGGTGCTGCTGCTGGTGCTGCTGCTGCTGCTGCTGCTCCGCCGGGAGCTCGCTCTTCGCCGGCGTTATCGCGAGCAGGGAACGGCCCGGTGTGCTCGATGCGAACGCTGACGGGCGCCGCTCGGTGACCGGCGGTATCAAAGACGTTTTGTCGCCGACGATCGACATCTGGCCCGCGTTCAGGTGCATGATGATGTCCTGGAAGTCCTTCAGATCGGTGTGCACCTTCACGTTGCTCAGCACTTTCACCACGTTCGACTTGGACGAGGACGGGGACGCCGAGACGGTCGTTTTGGTACCGCCGGTGGTGGTGGTGGTGGTGATCGTCGGGACACCCGTCGCCAGATGGTCGACCAGGGCGGTGCTGGCGCTCGGCGTGTTGGCGGTGGTCGTGGTGGTGGTGGTGGTGGATGTTATTGCAGTCCCGGCCGTTCTTGGGCCCGCCGTTGTCGCCACACTGTACAGCAGCTTCGGGGTGCCGACCGGTGCCGACGGCGAGGCGACGCTCGCCGTTGCTACCGCTGGCTCCTCGTGGCTGCCCCGGTCCAGCACGGACACGGTTTGCACTGCCGAGGCCGGGTACTGCTTGAACGCGGACACCGACGCCTCGGACAGGTTTTTCGCCAGCAGCTGAATCTGCTGGCCCACCACGCCGAGCCCGCCGACGCTGCTCTTCGTGATGCTCAGCTGCAACGTTTGCTGCTGCTGCTGCTGCACGGGCGTGATCTGCGTGCTGGAAGCCACCGTGGACGAGATGGCGCGACTGTACGGGGGCGGTGGGCCCGAGTACAGCTCGTTCGTGTACCGCGGGTAGACCACGCGGGACGAGCTGCCACTCCCGCTCGGCTCGGTGTACTCGTCGCCCAGTGGCCCAATCGCCGCCAGCTCGTTCGGCACCGTTCCGACAGTGGCGACAGACGGCGCTGGCAGTGCTGGTGGTGGTGGTGGAGGGGGTGGTGGCGCTGCTGCTGCGACTGGCTGTACCAGCTCCCGCTTGACCAGCGTCACATTGTTTACCTGAAAGCACGGCACACCGTGCACATCGATCTTCTTCACCACGGTGACCTGCGGTGCCTGGCTGGAGGTAAGGTTGACTTGTACAGTGGCGGGGGTGGTAGTGCTGCTGCTGCTGCTGCTGCTACTGCTGCTACTAGTGGCCGACGTTGCTATCAGCGCATTGTCCAGAAACAGTGACGGCTGCGCCTCAAAAATCCCCACGGACGCCGAGGTCCGCTCGTTCGGGCGAAATGAGATCGCGTTACTGCTGCTGGCACCTGTGCTGCTGGTGCTCGGGCCCGGCTGCCCGTGGAGCGCCGCGGTGCTGCCACCCTCCGCCGGCACGGGCTCGCTCGCCGTGCCCGGCTCCTCCACCGGCTCGCTGCCGAAGGGAGGGAGGCTGTCGGGCTTGACCATGCTCACCAGCGCCTTGATCACGTTCTCCTTCGGGTGCGTGTCCAAATGTTCGGCCAGCGTCATGCCGGACCGAAGGTACAGCGTACAGACCGGACATTCGATCGCCATTTTCGTGGGTGGGTGTGGGGGAGGGTGCAGCCGACCGGCGAGCGCTAG
>SIXB01007240.1:0-10443 GCA_007018985.1 Anopheles bwambae | reverse complement strand
TCACTGCCTAAAAACATATTTCTATACAGGCGGTCCCCGAGATACACGGTTAATGGGGACCGAAAACGGCCGCAAAATACCGCGTATCTCGAATTTCCGCGTAAGTCGAATCTCGTGATTTCCAGCTAAAATATCACGAATTTTCGTATAATTTTGCAAGTAGGGGGCGGTTTTAGTCACTTTATGAATTATTTGATATGATATAACAGTTTTAAACCTTTTTAAATGATATTTTACATTCGATCAATACGGAAATTATTTGGTATTTCACAATGGATGTGTCAAATCAGTACAATTTGCTCAAAGAACTGTCAAATTTTGAAAACCGCGTATCTCCGAATCCGCGTATAAGAGGTACCGTGTATCTCGGGGACCGCCTGTACAATAAATCACAATTTACTTCGGCTGTCCGAAATTAAAAACAAGATAGAAAATCATGCTTTGACCAGAGCCTAGATATGAAAGATATGGAAATTGTTTACATATTTAACAAAAAATTAAGCTTTACGTTATGAAAGGATTTATAAATATATTTTTATTATCTTTACTTTGCTTATTGGCATTAATTATTCAAGAAATATTGTGTAGTTATTAGAACATTTAACCAAAAAAGCAGTTTAATTGCTAAAAATCTTTATACAAAAGAGAATGGAAGTGAAAAAGATTACTTTATTTGTTGATTTGGAAAACATCAATAAATATTAATCAAGCACTTTCCTTTTAACTCAGTTCGCCTTAAATATATTTAAATTCAATTTATTTTACAAGTAAATTGTTACATTTTGATGATTTGTAAAGAAATGTAAAACTATTGGAATCTTGGGTTAGAAAATGTAACATTATTCTCAATTTGTTTGTACTTTCTAATGTTTAAAAATATTCATGAGTATTCATTTTTTACATCCCATAGCGTATTCCTTTGTATGTTCTTAAATAATTTCTCTCGCTTACTTTCTACTTTATGTTATCCTTCTTTAGTCTTGATTTAGATTAACTCAAACGAGCTCAAAATTTGAACGTATTTACTAACCAATCTAAAATAAAATAGTAAAAGAATCCAAAATAGAGAGTCGTAATGAATATTCACATTGGTTCCTTCCAGGTCAGACGTGGATTGATTCCTATGTTTAACTTTGACTTAAAAAGACAATTATTGGACTAAGAAAGCAAGGGTTTAAATTTGTCTTAAAAATACAATTATTGGACTCCGATGTACTCATTAGAGTTTTTTGTTTCATCATTTTACAGCTCAAGACCCACTCACGATGGTGCAGGAACAACGGCCAAACAACGTACCCGAAGAGCTGTACAATCTCACCCAGCTGGCCGACGTATCGCTGGCGGCAGGGAAGCTAAACACCGCCAGTCCACATTCACCCTACGAAACGGACTACCTGGCCCATGCCACAGCCAAACTGTACAGTCCCATAAAATACAGCTCACCACTACGCCACTGTGACTCATCGAGCAAAATGACAACAATGGTTGAATTTTCTCCCGTACCCACCTCTTATCACACATTGCGCCGTACCGAACCGGGCCAAACGATCATTCTCGAGGAGATACAAGATAAAGGCTACGTCACGAAGCAGCATCTCTTTTCAACGAGCGAACCACTGGCAATGGATTTGCACACGCTATCTGCAGCCGAAGACGCACTGATGGCGGTGCCGGCCAAAAAGAAATGGACTAAAAAGTGGGAAATAATCCACGGTCCGGTAAGCCCTGCTGGGCCGATCATTCAGCAACAGCAGCAGCAGCCGCAACATCCCATAGAAGAGCCCGTCTACATTGTACGACCGGTTCAGGTAGAGCAGCAGCAAATAGCAACACATGTGTCATCACCGCTGATACTGAGCGTAGCCGATAACGAACGCTCGTCGGGACTGATCTATTATGCACCGACGACGATAAGGCGTGTGGAAGATATCCCGCTCGGTACGGTTGATGTCGGCGATGATAAGGAATGCCCGAAGGAGAGAGATAAGGAGATGCAGCTCTACACTATAATAGAGTGTCCTGAGCTCGGCCCGGAATCGGCAGTCAGTTGCTTCGGCAACGGCCAGCAGGTCGCATTCTGTGGCTCCTCGTCGTCGGAGGAATCGCAGGATGCGGTGCAGGGCTATTCGCACAAAGTGTTTGACCGGAAAAAATCGCGCAAAATTCGTACAGTGTCGTGCAGAAGCAGCAGTGGCAGTAGTGAAGGCGGCACGCACAGTGAAGCAACATCACAGGATGCGGTGTTGATGCAGGTTGAAGAGTTGGCCGAATCGGTACGTCCGGGTAGCAGTGAGCCGGAAGGATCACAGGACACCAGCAACGATTCGGAGCATTCGGGTGCAGACGATCAGGCGATGAAGAGTGGCGAGGAGACGACGACATCACGCCCGGAGGACGTCCATGTGTGTCCGGAGTGTAACAAGCGCTACTCGACGTCCTCCAATCTGGCCAGGCATCGACAGACGCATCGGTAGGTTGTACTGAGTCTCATTGGTGAAGATGTTCCATGGCTAACTTTTCTCTCTCTCTCTTCTACAGCTCCCTGGAAGATCAGAAAGCCCGTCGATGTCCATACTGCTCCAAGGTGTACGTCTCCATGCCGGCCTACTCGATGCACGTGCGTACCCACGACCAGGGCAGCAAGTGTCCGACCTGCGATAAGCGCTTCTCCCGTCCCTGGCTGCTGCAGGGTCACATCCGTACGCATACCGGCGAGAAACCGTTCAAGTGCAGTGTCTGCAGCAAAGCGTTCGCGGACAAATCGAACCTCCGGGCGCATGTCCAAACGCACTCCAACACCAAACCGTACCAGTGCGGACGGTGCGGTAAATCGTTCGCACTGAAATCGTACCTCTGCAAGCACGAGGATTCATCCTGCCTGAAGAATGACAAACCGGTGAAGGTACGCAAACCAACAACTGGCAGTGGGCGCAGCAGTGTACGGCGCGCTAAACCCACCAGAAGTACGGAACGGAGCGCTCCGGCAGGTAGTGAAGAGCGCTCTAACAGAGTAGCGGAGAGTAGCGGAACTAATGGGCTACAGTCCGGGCAACAAGGGTCTGATAATCGGTACAACTACCCCGCGAATGTTCCGTTTAAAGATGTGTTACGTGCCAAGATCAGAGAAGTAGTTGAAGACAATTGTAAGCGAACTGCTCGTATGTTGGCGGCAGCCAATGGTACGACACCCCTGAATGGGAGCGTCTCGCGTGAACCCACTCCCCAGAGCAATCGTATCAGCGTCATACGCATCGCAGGATCACCAGGTGGATATGCACTGGATGGATCGCGACCCACTTCCAGCAATAGCAGCAGCAGTAGCAGTAACAGCACCGAATATCACGCAGAAAGCTATGCCGTGATTGCGTAACGTAACGGTGGTCGTCCCAGTGATCGTACTCCGTTGCTTCGTGTTGATCTCCTGTGAAACTAAGTATTTCCTGTTTTGTTCTTCTCACCGCAATCTCGCCAGCAATTTTCCGTCGGTTTACGATCGAGAGATAGCCGCGCGGAGCTAGAGAAGAATTATTTATTTAGATGTTTTAGACACGCACGATCGTAACCCTTTTTTACATCCGCGCCATTTTATGATTAGCTTAAGCCACTGGTATACTATTGTTATGCTTAGTTATGCGCTTCATTGCAAGCCACCCTTTCATCGTTAAGACTTTCGCTTAAGGTTCCTTTTGCACTAGAGCATAAGAATTTCAGTTTGCACACGCTGCAACCTATTTCAAAAACACAGCTACAATCCAAAGCAATAGTTTATAGGGCGGAGAGAGGGCTGAGCGAACGATCGTTATGCATTTCGGATCGCCCGTGTCCGTCAGAACGAAACGACCTCTAAGTAATATTCCTGGCTGTCGATTAGCATAAGTGCCGTTTGAATAGTATATTGTAAGTGCGTGTGTGTGTGTCTGTGTGTGTGAGAGTGTGTTGTAACCTTTTAGTGCATAGATGTTTGACGACATTTTATGAACAGGACGAGAATGTTCTAGTCTGATTTGGATTTAATTTTGCGTATCTGCGCTGGTGCTGGCTGCTGCCGCTTGAGTCGAGCGAGCTTGCAGTACTGCTACCGCCATACTGAAGATAAGATTACAATTATATTTTATCTTTTTTTCATTTGTTTCAACAGTAGTTTTATATTTTTATTTATTTTCTAAAGTGAATAGTTTTACGTTCAGTTTCGATTTATTTAAATCATAATCCTTAGTTTACATGTTTACATACTGTTTGATTTTTAAGATAGCTGAAAAGGTGGTGCTAGTAAGTAAGCTAATGTATCTTATGGTAGCAGTTTGCCTTTGAGTGGCAAAAAAGTGCTGGGAAATGTTGCAATATTAGGCGTAAGGTTTATACGTTAAGAGAGTTAGATTTACTGGCAGGGATGGTCTAAGATAAGTAAACACTTGATAATTTTTAACGAAAACTTTTTACGAAGTGATAGGACTGTTAGGCTGATAAGGTTTATAAGACATTTACGCAATAAGTGAATAAAAGATGTACAATTTGTAAAAAAAGGTATTGAAGGTTCTATGGTGCTTTCTTCCTTTCTTTTTATCCCTTCTTATAGCAAAACGTGTATTTTATTTCAGGTAATTAGACAATCAATCATCTCATCTTTATCAACAATGTATCAGAACTTCTGTGGGCCGGTCTGGTGGTACAGTCGTCAACTCGAACGTCTTAACAACATGCCTGTCATGGGTTCAAGCCCCTAATAGACCGTGCCCCCATACGTAGGACTGACTATCCTGCTACGGTAACAAAAAGTCTCTAAAAGCCAAGCCCACTTCACTAGTGGGTGGGTACAGGCAGGCCTTGACCGGCATCGGTTGTTGTGCCAAAAAGAAGAAGAAGATCAAAACTTATATTGCTGTATTTTATCCAAATTGTACATTTTTACTAATGTAATTCATTTTTTGTAGAGTAATGATTAGAAGTGAGGTAATATTGAAAATTTGAAATCTTAGCTATATTAAGGCTGGGAGACATTGCATACTCGCTAGTGTAATTTCGATTTTCACTAGCGCATCTGGCGGCGGCTGATCGAAGCATTTTGCCAAACAATATGGAGCCGCTTCGGGAAATATGTTATTTTTCCATGTTTTTACATAAACTGGACTGGAAAAGGTTTGTCATTGATAGATGAATATGTTGGGCAAGTATTTCAGCCACTTTTGCATAAAAAACGATGATTATACTACTTAATTTTGAGATCCGTCATTACCATTCCCTCGATGACCAGCCGCCGCCAGATGCGCTAGTGAAAATCGAAATTACACTAGCGAGTACGGCCAATGTCCCCCGGCCTTTACATTTTATCCATTCAACACGATTCGTTGGGTCAAATGTAATTCTTCTAATATATTGTATGATTGTTTTACCATTGTTTAATGGTCATTTGCTTACACAGATCATTTGCTTAATTGAAGAATGCCAATGTCACAAAGTGACCAACACGGGTAAGGATTTGGAAGAAATTATATTTGTCCATTAGGAAATTACCTTTCGTTAGAACATCATAAATTGTACATCAAACATATTAAATCAAAATTGCCGTAATATATGTCATTTCTTTTAACTTATTTACTTATTTACTTATTTACTTATTATTAACTTATTTTTTATTTATTTGCTAATTTATTAATTAATTAATTTATTTATTTACGCATTTGTTTATTCATTTATGTATCTGTTTATATATTTATTTTCCTATTTGAAAAATTAGAGAAATTTGCATTTTTTAGCTTTTGTTATATTTAGTTTTAGATCGATGAGGTTTAGGATCAGGATCATTTTTCTCCATTTTTCACAAAACATTTTTGTTAGATTATTCATATTATTTCGACGTTTCCTCCATTTGTTTTATCTTATGAAACAAACATTTAAGACATATTAATTTATTCGAGAAAAAGTAGCACACTAGCAACAGTTTGGCAAACCGTTCTGCACGGACAGATGAAATCCTAAGTTCTAACTTTGAATAGCATTAATCACAGCTACGTCATGGAAGAAAGATAATTTATGATAAGAACCCAGTTATCACAAATGATAGTAATATTTGCGCATCATGTAGTGTACAAAATGCTATTACAAAATACTCAAAAATTAACCCACGAAAAAGTAATTAAGGTCGGCATTTAGGCGTGTTGTTCCGTTAATCCAGCTGTTCCTCAGTATTATGTACAGTATTATATCATTTTGTTTCAACGACTGGCACTAAACCCGTACTTGCCAATGTCGAGGCAACGCTTTTGGCAATGTTTTGTTGTGCTTCTTGCGATTCCACACATCCAAAAGCTAAACCTGAAGCTATAAAACAACATCGAAAAAAAAAAACAAAATCCCTCCGAAGCTAGTTTATCTTCAAACAAATCCAAACGCAATTATTCGTTCCAAGAATGACTTTCAACTTAAAGAGCGAAATGGTGGGACGCACAACGCAAAAAAACCTCTTCCTCAAACACAGCTATAAAATAGTCGCCCGAGTTCACCGCATAGCTAGAAGACGAGTATCATTTAATCGCATTTGATAAACTGTTGGATGGACTCGAGAGAATGATGGTTGTTAGACTTCAGGGTCTATGTCACCGATGTTGCTCGTTTGCTGCGTGAACCGGTTCCAAAGCGCATCGTACACAAGGCGAGTTCAAGTACAAACTCACGTGCGCATACACACACACACACACACACACACACACACACACACACACACACACACACACACACACACACACAACTCAAAAGCATCGTGTTGGCGCCTCACCTTTGCGCAAAAATAGAGGGGGCTCAAGCTAAGCAAAAACCCACCCAACCACGGCCTCTGCATTTGCACTTACTCGCTGCTGCATTGGTGCAATCGTCGTTGCAATGCATTAGAAAGTGAAAGCGCGTTTGCAGCGAAGCGTGCAGCGTGCTAGTAGCGCCAATGCGCCAATCCACCGTTGGTCACTGCCAGCTGATTCAGTTTCCCACTGGCCACCACCGATCGACGATGGCTTCTGGTTCGGGCGTCACCGCCACGGCACTGTCCGTGGACAAGTGTCCTTCCCGGTACGAGGCAAACGACATCAGCCCGCCGGAGTTGCACCGTACGATCGCCCTTCAGGAGCTGGGCGAAACGGACGTACGACGCGTGGAGTCACTGCGCCTGCTGCGCGAATGGATCGCCACCCACCCTCACATACGCAGATGTCGCACGGACGCGCTGTTTCTGTTGCGATTTCTGCGTGCCCGTGCGTACGATGTGCAGGCCGCGCAAACCACGCTCGTGCGCTATCTCACGATGCGCCAGCTGTTTCGCATTTGGTACGAAAATCTCGACCCATCCGATCGGTACATGCGCGAGCTGGTGGAGAACGTGCGCGGCTGCCTGCCGCTCGGGCTGGACCGGTCCGGCCGCATGGTGGCGCTGGTGAAAGTTCGCTGCTACGATGTGGCCCGCTTCAACTGCTACCATCTCGGCCGGCTGCAGCACATGCTGTTCGAGGCGTTCTTCGACGATGTGGAGCTGCAGATTGCGGGCGGTGTGGCGATCATCGACTGCGACGGTGCCACCATGGGACACTTTGTCTGCTTCAAGCTGTCCGACATCCGGAACTTCATGGACTGTCTCGTGCACGCGCTGCCGGTGCGGGTGAAGGAGGTGCACATTGTTCGGCTGCCCCGCATCGGCCAGGCGCTGGGCAATCTGGTGCTGAGCTTTGCCGCCGAAGAGCTGCGCAAGCGTATATTCGTGAGTAGACCGGATGGACACGAACATGGATTTGGGGGAATTGAAGTTAATGATTAAGTTTAACTAAATTCGTGTCATTTCAGTTCCACGCCAGCATGGATGAGGTGCTGAAGTACGTCGACCAGGACCTGCTGCCGGTGGAGTACGGTGGCAAATCGTGCCCGGAAGAGATCACGGACAGCTTAAAGCGACGATTGGCGGACAAACGGGACACGCTGCTGCTGCTCGATCGGATGGAAATCGAGGTGGAACCGTACGCTCATCTTTGGCGTCAGTCGGATGAAGGGGATGTGGAGTTTGGGATGGAGATTGATTAATCTAACGGATTCGATGCTTCAAAGCTACGTAAATACTCTACTCATACACAACAGAGAAGTGAGCTGATGAGATTGAAAGATAATTGGATTACATAAGGTATCGTGTGTTAGTACACGCGGTACTATGCCGGTACTACAGATGAATTAATTATTCAACAGGTGATGATGTATCTAGAATCATCACACACACAAACTCACAATGCCACATGTATTTGATCGTATCGGACGCATGTTGGGTACGTGTGCATGTACCCATTGATTTCCTGTTGGATGGGATAGATAAGTTGGTTAGGTCATCGTGGGATAGTTGATTAACCTGGGGCATCTTGCTGCCGTTTGGAAGTTGGAATAACGAAAGCGATAAGGTATAATAGACGCTTTTACTAAGTAATTATACCACAGTATGGAACATCCCAATCACTGTGTGTGTGTGTATTTTGTGTGATTTACACCACCTTTGATACACGAAACTGAATACGTAATATGCTATCAAATGAATAGTGCACCAAATAATGTTCAATAAAACAATGCTCAATTTTTAAACCGATTGAACATGATTTCATCATCATTCATGAGCTTAAATTAGGGAGTAATTGCACTTTATTTAATTTTCTTTAAAAACCTTTGCTATCATCATTACTAAATTGTTGTTATTTTTCATTTTGTTTATTTCATTAATTCTTCATAAATTGCAGTTATCAAACCATGTCCGTTCATAAATTACGTGACGGAAGAATTGTATTTTCTATCGAAGTATCATCTCCATCAATGCTTCCTTACGAAAGTGTGCTATTCTGCTTAGCGATCTTATGCAAAAATACATTTAAAAATATAAACCATTACTTGCATGCAATTTTTCAACACACAATATTTCTAAGTATCGTTGAAATAATTGTGCATTTTTGTGATAGGATTAATATTTTTTACATTTTTTTAGTTTTAGCAAAGAATATCCCTCGACAAACCTACCATCATCGCATTTTAACGTTTGTAATTTATGGATGATCTCTAAAATTGTGTTAAAACACTTTAAAATAACAATAATTTTTGTTATTACAATATAAATTGAATACATCGTTTGATGGGAAACTCGATGCGTAAAATGATGTTGATAAAAACATAAAAAAAACATCATTGAAATGTGTGATGTTTGATCTAAGCATTTTTAAAGATCAGTAAGAGAAAGGTAGAGAAGAGTCAAAATAGCTCTGGTAGAAGGGTTGCGTCTTTCTACTCACCGGCGATCACTTTGAGAAACACTGCTCTAACTGCCTGCATCTTCCAGCGAGAGTGATGCTGATCGCGCCGACACCTGAGTACACAGCCGGCAACTCAAGTGTGCGTGTGTTGTTTCTACTCTCATTTATCTTAACCTATCATCTAACGAAATAAACCGAATAATGAACATAATTTTCTTACCTTTTCCTGCGGCAATTGTTGTGTTGCTGTTCCTACTCCAAACATCACACAAAATAACCCGCTCTTATACACTCTCTCTCCTTCGTTCTCTCCAGTAGAGCGCGCTTTAATCCAGATATAATATTCTAAATCCACCGAGAGCAATTAGTTCAGGTCATCCGAACGTTACAGCAGGTTACATCGGTCGATAGCGTGTGGGAATGCACGTTGGTACGCACGCCGGACGCACACGATCCCATTGCAGCCGACGATTATCTTGCGCTCGATCGATTAAATGCTTCCCCTTGAGTGAGCGTGTGTGTAGTGTGCAACCATCGCACCCGCAACCACAATGTCAGTGTCGCGTCGGCTTGGCCTAGACAACCCGATAGCGCCGCCGTCCCTGTACCCCCGGGGCAGATCGGCCGGGGGATGCCTTACTCATGCAATAGCATTGATCAGTCTCCCAGCCCTCAAAGTCCATGGTTGTGTGAGGTTCTAGCGTTCTACCCGCCTGTATCGTCATGATCATCGTAATCTAATAACGTGTGTGGAGCCGTACGAAGGTGGTGGTGTTTCGGTGTTCGTGCTCTTTCGCTCTCTCGCACGGTGCAAAATGAGTTTTTTTATGCCGTAGGCGATAGAACAGGACAGTTAAATGGCATTGAAAGTTACGTTTAGCGAGAGATGCTGTAACGCACTGTGTTGGAAAGAACGCCACAGTTAGTGTCCAGTTGGACAGCAACGCAGCTACATCGCGATAAAGTTCGGCAGTTAAAGATGTCTCCCCCGGCGAACTCCAACAACTATTCCGTCGAAAAACGTCCACCAACGTACGATCAGTATGAGTTTACCCTGCCCGACCTGTACCGCAAGATGGCAAAGGATGAGCTCCGTGAGGACGACGAGATTCGGGAGCAATCGTTAACGCAGATGCGGGAATGGATTGCCAAACATCCGTACATTCGCAAGTGCCGTACGGATGCG
>SIXB01007239.1:0-10185 GCA_007018985.1 Anopheles bwambae | reverse complement strand
TAGGTATGAAAATAGTTTGAAATTTAAGTCAAAATATAAGAAAATTAAAGTATAGATTAAAAAGACACTGTTTTTCTATTTCACACTTATGTGTATAAAACGCCGCTTTATTTATTATAATAATAAGAAATTGTTCCATTTATGATATCAATTTTACTAGCGTTCGATTGAAAGGAGAAAATATGGTAACAGAGATAAAACATACAAATGAGATTTAAAAAAAATAGAAAAAAGGACTGTGCGTAGTCAAAACTCCAATAAATCCAAAAGTATAAAAAACATATTAAAATAAGTGTAATAATCAGGAATATAGGAAACATCAATAGTTGTACAAAAACTAATACCAGAACTTAGTTTATGAAACAAAAATATTTGTATGAAACATAATAGTTATTACTAAACCACACGACAACTTTACACAACTTTCAGTATTTAGTTTTGCTTGTGTAGTGAGTTTTCAACGATGCTAGAAATATCTTTACTTAAATTGATATCATATTTAGCAAGATTAGTTTATCAATAAATATGTATTTAATTTTCAAAACTACAGTCTGCTCCCGAGTTACGCGGTTTGTGCGTTCCCGAGGAATCCGCGTATCTCTAATATCAGCCAAAGTTGCCAAAGCCAAAGAATTTCGCAGGTTTCGATCAAAATACAATTGATCACCCGGCATTTTTATTCAATTTAGTACTTTTATTCACTTTATTTCTTCTTTGATACGATTCGTGAACATTTTGATATTTTTAGCTTTTAAGTGGATTAAATTTATTAACTAAAATGCAATTTATACTGCATTGGACAATTCTTGAAATAAATTATATTCATTTGACGTTTGATTTCTCAAATTTAGAAAACCGCGTTTCTTCTAATCCGCGTATGTCGAGAGCCACGTAATTCGGGAACAGACTGTAGTCATATTAATTTCTATCAAGATCGTAACAAAATAAGTTTACGATGGCTAATACTGAAAATATGTAGGAAAAAGTTAAAAAGATGCTAAAACTAAATATGACTTATAATTTGTAAAATCTTTATTTTTATTATTATTACTATTTTTTTCACAATGAAGGCGAACGACATCTCCATATTGCAAAAAATATTGATTTCCTGTTTTTTTTTTTAATTCTTGAAGTTTCCTAACATTGCTACACAACAAATAAACAATGATAAGAAGCTGCCAACGAACAATAGGAAAATTTAAACCAAACCTAGCGCAAAAGCTACAAAAACAGCTAATAAAATTCAACAAATAAGAGCTAAAGAAAGAAAAACTTGAACGATAAATAGCAAAGATTAATAAAAAAAAACATGAAAATAGCACTCAGACCGTCATTTCAAAATGGCAATACAACAAAGCACATTATCTATCAAATCATAACAGCCTATTTGTGGATATGCTTGTGTCAAAATTGTTTTATTTGAATTGTGAGTGAAAATATGAGTCTCAAACTCAAACTCAACATTCACTGTCCTCTGCGGATCCAGATGGGCAACGAATCATGTTCGGGGCCCAGAATATAAGCCGATCGCTCTAATAACTCTAATAACTGCAAATAACGTGTTCGATAAGCCGTAAACAAATGAGCTAAATAAATCCCAACAAGAGCTTAATCTGTGTTTTTTGCACAAAGTCACTTTACACGTTTTTCCACTGTATTACACACACACTGCACACAATTTCAATCCAAAATCTCAGTATCACCGGACCGCAGAAACAGTTGGTTCGCAGTAAAAATTATTACCATCTTTGTTTATACCACATTTTAGTAGGATTCGCACTCACTACCACACTCCCAAAAGAACGAAAGCTCAACGCAGTAGCGTTATTTACGGGCAATAAATTGCTAAACAGTAATAAATATTTAAATATCACAACCGCATAAGTAATGACTGCAACTGAGTCACCTATCGCCCCGCTTCCACCAAGCAATTCTTACGTCTTTTTTCCAACTTAACACACACTCAGAAAGGCCGGTAGGAACCGGAACCAAACACCGGGAAAGAAAAGAAACCCAAACAAAAAAAAGCAAACAATTGACCAGTCCAAAGCTAAGAAAGGCACAAAAAACGACGTTCCTCACGTACACTGCAACACTGGGGGCAACAAAAAAAAAGACGATGGACGCGGACGCACAGTGGTTCCAGAAAATTTAGGAGCCATCCAGTTCCTTCAGGAGGCCCCGGCTCCAGGTGAGAAAGATAGATCGTGAAGCCCCGGGGGCGGAAATATATTAGTTAGGTCCCTTCTGGCCGTGCTGGCTGCGGCCGACTCGGTCAACCCGAGTGTGATAGTGTGTTTTATTGTGTTACTGTGCACTTTCGGAAATATTAATCTATTTTTAATGGCTCCCGAAGAACGGTTACACAGAGCCGCGACCACACACTAGGGCACTCTATTGCGCGCACTCTCTTTCACTCTTTCGTGTGTCCTCTTTTGCGGGCAGGCAAAGCATAGTAAAACACACCAGAGTGTGCATAATTTTGTTGGAGTCCGAGGAAGGACACACACACAGTTTTACGATGGGATTGATCTAATTCACTTCACAGCACTGACTTAAAAAAAGATGCCACAAAACTGTCCCTTCCCACCTCCAATTTGTCACTTTAGATCGGTAAAGAACCGAAGCATCTTAACCTTAACCCAGGGATGACAATTCCCTTCCTTTTCGCAGCACTTTATCGACTGGTTGTTAGGCAGAAGTGTATAGCACCTACATGTTTTCTTCACTCTTGTTACAGTTTACAAACTTTTTAACACAAAAAAACAGGCTGTTATCAACAACACACGGGTACACTAGAATCTGGCCACATTTCGTTCCGCACAGCCCCGCAGTAACAACGGTTCGTTCCGGGCCGGGTGCAGCAGCGTAACTGAGCCGCTTAAAAGATATCGCACAATCCTACAGCTTCCCAACCAACACCACCAACAAACCCTTCACACACCTAGACGCGCTTGAGACAGAGAGACAGATTAGTGGTCAAATTTCTAAACCATGTCAATATTTACAGGCCACAGCCAGGTGGCCTTACTATACTTTGCTTCATTAGTATGGGTGTTCCTTCCCGTAGTGTGAAGCTACTACGGCTGAGTTGTGTTATCGTAAAGCAAATCAACAGTAGACTCCGTGCAAGTACGTTGATCGCATAGTACGCTTTGGGCCCTGGGGACATGATCACTGTCCATGACGTCTCTCAGTCCAGTCAAGAACACCAACACAACTCCTGCGCGCCCCGAACAAGGCTTTGCATTGAAGAGCTTGGACAGGTGAAGGTGGCAAACGGACGGGGGTGTGGTTTACTCATTTTATTTCCCCGCTTCATCTAATCATACAGCCCTGGTTGTTATCTGGATAGCGAAGGTGCAATGCATTCTTTCGCCACCGTCAAAGATCACCGTCTCATCGCTCGGTGTATACACACGTTAGCTCATCATTACGATATCGTCCCCGGGTTTGTTTGACAAAACATTGGTACCGAGTGAAATTACACGCGTTCCTTCAAGCCTGGAGAATCGGTGGGGTAAGCATCGTAGATTGATGTGAGATTTATCTTATTGTGTTTCCGAGTGAGTAATGCGAACAGGGTTTCCCGAGATTATATGCAATTGATTTGAACTACGTTTAATCAATTGGAAGATTCAGTTGTTTAGTGTTGATGATTGTTCAGTTGTTTCCATGAACTTTGTTGATTGGTTTGTTCATTGTTCGGTTTCTTATTTTAATTTTATTTCTCTTATGCTTACTTAATCAGCTCAATTTAATACTTCAGTTTATCAGTTGTTTATTTCTTATTGGTTTCTCCAGCCTTCAATTACTGCATTCTTCTATTATCCATTCCATTAAATCATTGTTTCTTTTACACTTTATTTGGGGTTTTTTTCGTTATTATTTATAAGTTCTTTATCAGTTCTTTACCCTTCCAGTTCTTCATATTTCTATTTCATTTGTTTCTTTGGGTTTTCGTTTTCAATTCTTGAGTCTTTCAGGTCTTTTCGTTCTCTTTTATAGCTCTATAATTAGCTGTTTTGTTTATTAGTTGTCTTGTTTTTAGTTAGTTCAACTAACTATTAGTTCAATTATTTTTAATTTTATTCTTGAGTTCTGTAGTTTGCTCTTGTCGGAAGTGTCTTACAGGGTTTCCCTCGATTTATTGATCAGTTCCCATGATTTTTCGGTGCGTTCCCACGATTTTTTGATCGTATCCCATAGATTTTTGGTTCGTTCCCATAATTTAATGGTATTTTCAGATTGGATATCAATACAATTGGACCAACAAATTTTGGGAACCGCCAAAAAATCGTGGAAACGCATAAAAAAAATGGGAACCCACCAAAAATTGATGGGAACCAACCAATAAATCGTGGGAAACCCTATATAGTCGTTTAAACTCAACCCATTTTTACTAAACAACTTCTACAGGTCCCTATCGTATGAACTTCTACAGGTTTTCGTTAAGATATTAGGGTTTAAAAATTGAGCGGGTACAGTCGTCAACTCGAACGACTCAATAACATGCCCGTCATGGGTTCAAGCCTAGAATGGACCGTCACCCCGTAGCAAGGATTGACTATCCGGCTGCGTGGCAATGTATTAAGTCTCGAAAGCCTGTATAGGTCGGCATGTCCGCGTAGGACGTTACGTCAAATAGAACAAGAAGAAGGGTTTAAAAATATTAAAACATGAATTGTGGAATAATATTAATTGATTTGGGAAGTGGCTGTGATCAAAATTACAAAGGAATCCTTTGTTTTCCTATGTCTGCTCTCTGTAACTCATTTCTAATGAGAATGAAATCAAGAAATGAAATCACGTCCACTCCTGTTGGTATCAGCGCGGCTTTAAGCTACGAGATACGTGAGCTGTTCCCGGCACTTATAGGAACGAAAAATGAAAAAGCTTTGCAAAATTTCAGGAAAACGTAGAACATTTATTAATTAATTTACAATACAATGCAATTTAACATACAGAAACTGTAAATAGCTGTTCGCTGAAACGCTAACATAAATTACAATACAGTAAAATTGCAGTGTACGCGTGAAATGCAATTTTGTATCGCAGCAGGGGCTATATGTTAATCATTCAGATAACATTTTTAATTGTTCTGCCAAGCACCGGTACAGCGATATTCCGTACACAATGTGCTAATTTGAACACAGCATACTAATGAACAGTAGCAATAACGAATTAAGACTTAAGCTGCTCGAATCGCTTAAGCAGAATGAACAAATGAACTGCTAGAAAAAATTAAATATTCTCCGTTTAAATAGTTCGATTAAATTAAAATTAAATAGATTCGAAAAAGGGGAGTTTTTTGAAAGTGCATACAAGTATAATATTTATAAACATTAAAATTAACTTAAAACTAGGTATTTGCAAGCGAGTTCATGAAATAACGCAGTGGTAAATATCTACCAATTAATTAGAGCAATACACTGTTTCCGGCTCAGTTTTCAATGTGAATAGCATTTCACTTAAAAACTTTCAAGATGTCTTTCAACTTTCAACATCTGTTATTATTTGTGACAGCTAGGCTGTTGAAAAAAACTTTGAGTGATTGTTGAATAATGCCGTTCACACTAGAAACTGACCCGGAAAACAGTGTGATGAGTACAGATAAAGTTTTTATAACAGTGTTAAGCTCGTTTTGTGCAAGAAAAAGGGGATTTCTAGGATGGCATTGGGTAACGGAGTGAAAACACTAAAATTTCTATTTAATTTTATTTGATGTTGAATGTTTAAACTCCAAAAGCGATTTCAATCAGCTTTAATGTTTTATAAATCAGCGGATAATTAACACACCTGTCTCGAGCCGAATGCAAGTTGAAAATTAAATACTTACTTACCGCCTGTCGTCCCGCTACTTCATCCCGTTGCACTTCTTTAATTTCTCATCCTTATCCGTGGACGCAAATCTTCTCAGCGTAGCAACAACTTCATGCTTTAGAATTTTAATCGATTCTTTATTATATCTTGACTTTTCTCGCACTGCAACGCAAAGTAAAACGTTTCGCCCTTTCGCGCCAGAAGTGACGGAGGTACTTTTCCTCTGACCTCACCCTCCTGGTCTCCCCTCCATCCCAAATACATCTTTCTCTAGAAGTATTTCTGCAAATCTTCACCTGTCGCACGGCCAATTTCACGGCATGAATGGTGCACCGCTTTCTCAACGTCCTCATTATCGTCCTCCATCAGTTCCGCCAGGAATGGAATCGTTTCCGGCAGCAGCGGCGCGTAGCTTTCGCCCAGCTTGCGCGCTATTTCCGTGCACGCCTCGAGCGCGAACAATCTGCCCCCCGGGAAAGAAATCACACAGAAACGGAGAAAAGAAGATATAATAAGAGGCGGTAATGATTATTGCGCCCACACTAAAGCATACCCCACCCCGGTCCGTGCTTCCCGCTTACCTCACTTGCGCGTCGTTGTTGCGCGTTTTCATCAGCACCTGATAGTTGAGCTGGCGCCACAGCGAATCATCCATCACGGCCACCGCCATCTGGGCGAGACAGTCGATCACCAGCGTGCGCACTTCCGGCACCCGCACTATCAGCCCGTTCTCCAGGTGGTCCGAAACCGGCCCGAGCAGCATATCGAACCGGACCGCGTTGATAAAGTTCTGATTGTCGTACAGCACGATGCTGTACAGCGTCTTCAGCACGTACCGCAGCAGCGTGACGTTTTTCGACTCCACCTCAAAGTGCAGCTCGCTCACCGCGTCGTCGCCCCCGTCGCCGCCGTGCTCGCCAACCTTCGCACTGTTCGTCGCGTTCAGCAGCTTCACCGCGATCGCGACCAGATCGCTGGCGAACAGCACAAACAGCGACTTGAGCGCTTCCGCCACGTGGCAGCACAGATTGAAGAACGTGATCGCGCGATCGTTGCTGGACGATTCGCGGATCGACCACTCAAACACCTGGTAGAACAGCGGCCGGAACGTACTCTCCGACAGCTTCAGAATCAGCACCACGAACGCCTTGATAACGTGCGCCTCGGCCGCATCAATCGCGTCCAGCGTGTACGTATCGGTGGCCGAATTGTAGCACCGAAACTGTAGCGCCGTCAGGAACAGCTCCGTCACCTCGCTCCGGATCGCGTCGAAGCTGCTGGACTTCATCTTCCCGAACATGGTGGAGAGCAGCCCCATCAGGGGGCCGATCGCGCTCAGCTCCCCTTCGCCGATCAGCGTGTGGTAGCATTCCTCGATCGCCGGCAGCAGCACGCGCGGCGTTATCGTCGTCGTCAGACTGTCCCAAATCAGCACCAGCCGGGACAGCATGTTGCCCAACCGTGGGTCCTTCTTCTGCTCGATCATCGCGTACAGCCGCGCCAGCCCGACCAGCATCGAGCGCAGATAGGGCGAGATGAAGCGGGCCAGCGTGTCGACAATCTTCACCGTCAGCAGCACGATGCTCGAGGTGAGTATGTCGAACGGTTCGCCCGACTGCAGCTGCGCGTGCAGAAACTTGCTCACCATCGGCATAAACCTGGGCAGGAAGTTGATCGAGTACGGGCCGAGGTGGCTGCACAGCTCGCCGATGCACAGGATCAGCGAGGACAGTATCTGCGTGTTCGGGTTCCGCTTGTAGCCGTGCAGCTCCTCCATCAGCGCGGCCAGCACCGACTGCACCTTCTTCGTGTCGTACTGCGTCAGTATCTTGGACAGGTGGCGCACCGCAATGTAGCTCAGCTGCACGATCACCATCCGCTCGAACACGGTGCCGACCACGTGCTGCTCCTCGTACAGGCCCTGCACCAGCTCGACCAGTGGATCGAACAGCTTGAGCAGCCCCGGATAGTGGCTGTCGTTGAAGTAGTCCTGCTTGTACTGCAGCTTGTTGTTCAGCAGCTCAATCACCTTGCGCCGCACCATCAGGAAGCGATGCTTCAGCAGTCCATGCACCACGATGATCAGCGTGTCGGCCGAAAGCAGCGAGATGGTGCTCTCCAGTATGTCGTAGCAGTTGTTCAGCATCGCGCGCCAATACAGCGGTATCTTCTCGTCCGAACCGTCCTCCTTCAGCTTGTCCAGCATCTTCGACACCGCATTCACGTACGTCAGTATGCCCACGATCAGGTTCTGGTAGTACTTCTTCATGCCGAGCGTTTCCTCCTCGTTCAGCTGCGCGATCTTGTTGATCACAAACACCGTCGACAGCAACCCACCGACGAACTGCACCAGCGAGTACTTAAAGTGCTTCAGCTGTCTGCCCGTGTGCGTTTTCACGTTAAAGATCGACCCATCCACCACGTCCAGCTCCATCGGGCCCAGGTCGCTCTTGCGCTTCTCAATCTCCATCGGCAGATCGCGCAGATAGTCGACCAGGTACGTGCACGTCTGTATGATGACCGTCGGTTCGAACTCGCGCGCAATCAACAGCGCCACCTCCATGCGCTTGGACAGTTCGCTGCCCGCCAGCTCCGCATCCGCCCGCGATTTGGCCGGATTGCGCCGCTCCGCCTTCTGGCCGCCCTTCATCACGTCCGACTCGATCAGCACGCCCAGAAACACCCACAGATACTCGGCCGGGCCGAGCGTTTGCAGCAGCTTCACGTACAGCAGGATGCGCCGATGCTCCGGCACGTCCAGTATGATGTCGGAGAAGATCTTCAGTATCGGCACCACCTGCTCCATCTGGGCGGCGGTGGGCGCAGCCGACGCGGCAGCTCCCTCCCCACTACCACCACCACCACCACCGCCGAGCGCAATCGTCGGTATGATCGTTTCGATGATCTTCGAGATGATCTGGAAGCTGTACGCGTCGTCCTGCCGCACGATCGACGACCCGACGAAGGTGAAGATTTCCATCATGTTGTGCAGCACCTGGTCGGGCACGTAGCGGGCCACGTGCGCCAGCAGCAGCAGCGCGTGATGGTGCGTCTGCGGGTTCTGCGTCCCCCGGATGCACTGCACAATCTGCTCCACCTTGAACGTGCCGCCGGCGTTCGCAAACGGTGCCGGCCCGCCGGCCGGGCTCTCGTGCTCCACCTTCTGGATGCAGTGCAGCAGCAGCGCCAGCACGATCTGCTTCACGTACTCCACCGCCGACTGCTCCTCAAAGTCCAGACAGTACTTCAGGCACTCGAACAGCTTCGGCACGAGCAGCTGCGCGTTGGCGAGCTTGCGCTTGTTCTGCAAATGCTCCAGCAGCGTCACGCCACACTTCCACACGGTCGAGCTGAGCACGCGCTCGGACGGTGCGATCGCGATCGATTTGCGGCCCGGCTTGCCCGGCTGCTTCCCGGTCGCGTCGTCCCGCGCCCGCCCGTCGTACATGGCGCACAGCATGTCGACCACCACCTCCGCATCGATCGCGCTGCTCTTGAACAGCTTGCCGGTGGCGGCGTTCGTTTCCGGATGCTCGGACAGCGTCGTGGCCGCTACGACACACTGCAGCACCTCCTGGGCGTACGCTTTCGGCAGCGTTTCGAAAACTTCGCCCGCGAGCGCATCGATCATGGCGATGGCCGGTGTGAAAAGTTTCCGTTCCGACGCCAGGCAGAGCGGTTTGTCGCACCGAATGGCGAGCGTTACCAGCCGCTGGCAGATCGCACTGCCCGGCAGATGCTCCACCATGTCTAGATTGAAGCGTGTCAGCAGCAGCTGCAACACTCGCGACTCGTACGCATCGAACACGGGCTGGGAGGCGGCGCCGTTCACGCGCTCGATGATGCTGACACCCTTCGAGGCGCAGCTCAGCAGCACGTGCGGATCGTCCAGCAGCTTCAGCAGGTCCACGATGCCGCACACGATGTACGTCGGTGTGCTCGGGTCGACGATGCGCGCCACGAAGCTTTCCATCACCGGCTGCAGCGGGTGCCCGTCGCCTTCCTCTTCCTCCAGCGAAAAGATCGCAAACACTACCAGCGCCAGCTGCTCGCCGTCCATCGTGAGCTCTTCGCGCCGCTTGTACATTCGCTTCACGAAGCCGTTGAACGCTTTCGACAGCCCGTTGCGCTTGCGCAGGCCCACGATCAGCTGCAGCGTGCGCATGGTGCATTCGCGCACCACCGCCGAGCCGGACGTGAGCGACAGGAGCACGTTTATCAGTGCGCTTTCCGTGACCGTGCAGCCCGATTCCTCCTGGCTCACCTGCTCGAGCAGCGTGTTCAGCAAGCGCTGGCAACGGATCTGCAGCTTCGCGTTGATCAGAAAGTTGTCCGCATCGTCCTTCGAGCCCGGCTCGATCA
>SIXB01007238.1:0-10198 GCA_007018985.1 Anopheles bwambae | reverse complement strand
CTTCTGTGTGTCCTTTTGTCGATGCCCAATTACTGCTACCTACTTCATAGACGGCACCGCCGTTAATCGACCAAATTATGCCAAAGACTTGAACGTTTTTCTAGACTCAATTATGAACTTTAAACAACATATTAGTGATGTGCTGTATGGAACGCATCCACGACTCCGATCCGACTCCGACTATTGTTAGTTCGATTCCCACTCCGGCAAAATGGAACCACTAGATCCGCCCGGAGTCGGAGTCGTCCGGAGTCGTTCGGAGTCATCCGGAGTCGTCCGGAGTCTTCGACGACTCCGACTCCAGGCGACTCCGGGCGACTCCGGATGACTCCGAACGACTCCGGGCGACTCCGAAAGACTCCGATTCTGGGTGACTCCGAACGACTCCGGACGACTCCGGACAACTCCGAAAGACTCCGACTCTGGGCGACTCCGCACGACTCCGACGACTCTGAACGACTCCGAACGACTCCGGACGACTCCGACTCCGGGCGACTGCGGACGACTCCGGACGACTCCGGACGACTCCAGACGACTCCGAACGACTCCGAACGACCCCGAACGACTCCGGACGACTCCGGACGACTCCGACTCCGGTCGACTCCGCGCGATTCCGGGCGATTCCGAACGACTCCGACGACTCCGAACGACTCCGGACGACTCCGACTCCGGGCGACTGCGGACGACTTCGGACGACTCCGGACGACTCCGACGACTCCGACCGACTCCGAACGACTCCGAACGACTCCGACTCCGGACGACTCCAAACGACTCCGAACGACTCCGACGACTCCGACCGACTCCGAACGACTCCGACGACTCCGAACGACTCCGAACGACTCCGACGACTCCAACCGACTCCGAACGACTCCGACTCCGGACGACTCCAAACGACTCCGAACGACTCCGAACGACTCCGAACGACTCTGAACGACTCCGGACGACTCCGATTCTGGGCGACTCCGAACGACTCTGAACGACTCCGGACAACTCCGAAAGACTCCGACTCTGGGCGACTCCACACGACTCCGACGACTCTGAACGACTCCGAACGACTCCGGACGACTCCGACTCCGGGCGACTGCGGGCGACTCTGGACGACTCCGGACGACTCCAGACGACTCCGAACGACTCCGACCCCGAACGACTCCGGACGACTCCGAACGACTCCGGGCGATTCCGGACGACTCCGACTCCGGGCGATTCCGGGCGATTCCAAACGACTCCGGATATTGCAGCGCGCACCTACCTTCCAGAGTCGATTCCGAATTTATCGGAGTCGGATCGGAGTCGACTCCTGATTTTTGCCAACTTTACCCATCACTACAGCATATCGATGACGTTGTAGGCAATGAAAACTAACTACTTGGCGTGGTTTTCCGGACAACGAATGAATTTCGCTTAACTCGTACGACTTAACAACATGCCCGTCATGGTTTCAAGCCCCAAATAGACCGTGCCGCCATGCGCAGGACTGACTATCCTCCATGGGGGTAATCCACAAGTCACTGAAAGCCAACCCCAAAAGTGGTACAGAGGTATGCCTTGGCCGACACCGGTTGTTGAGCCAAAATGAAAAGAAGATGTGCATAAAGGCTGTCAACAATAATATCGTTCGTTCGGTCTTGGAATATTCGTGCGTAGTCTGGAGCCCCACTACTGCTTCCTCGAATTTACGAATTCATGTTTTATTTAAAAAAAAATCTCTATCTCAACCTATATGCCCTACGCTTACTTCCCTGGCAGGATCGCAATAATCTTCCTCCGTATGCTGAAAAAATGGTAAACATGATTGGCTACATTGACTATCACTAAAAAAAATCCAAACAGACATCAATTCTCAGACTCGTCGTTTGCAAAGAGCATCAAAAACCCGGAGCCATCTATTCAATATATTGCACAAAAAGAATCCCCGAACTCAATATGCTGCAAAAGACAGAGGAGCAAAGAAAACACCCACATACATACAAATTAGTGCAGTCACAATTTTCCACCCCATCGCTTGCACAATACATCGAGAGGGCGCTAAAACGTCGTCCCCATCGACCAGCTGGCTGATGATTTGCATTCGCGTTCACCGTCCGGCTTGACCACGGTGCCAACCATCACAGCTTTGCTCAATCGTGCGAAATCGTCGTCCACCCGTCCACTCCACACGGATTCGGGCAAGCTGGAGAAAAACAAAAACCAAGTCAGACTACGTCCAACGCCAATGCCATGCAATAAATAAACGCCAGCCCAGCATGATCCGCTACGCGTGCTGCGGACTGCACTTGCGGACGGCGCTACAAAGTGCTGGATTGCCGAATCTTCCGTTCCGTTTGGAAAGTTATTTTAAGCTACCACGAGAGAGATAGAGAGGGACAAAACACCAAAACCAGACCGTGTGACGCGTTCCTTTTCCTCCCGGTTTACGTCATTCGCTGGTGGAGGTTGGCGAAGGTTTTATGTCCCTGTCTGACGTTTGAATTCTTGCACACATCAAAAGACGTGTTGTAAATTCGAAATTCAAAATTAAACTACCGACCTGCCCCGTGTAGATGCTGGTGGTAGTTTCAGTTTTTCCCTACTTTTGCGAACGTTATTCAAGCCCCCAGCCAGCCCTCCCACCCTAGAACTGCAGCACAGAAACCTCCGGACACGTGCTCCGGGCTTCAGATTTATTACCCCGGGGGTTGGTACCCAGGCAACACTGGCAAAACTTTCTGCCCATCTCCTAGCCCGCAAGAATGCAAACAAACTTCCTTTTGGGGTGTAATTTTCTTCCCTTTCCGCATCTGCGCACCTTCCTTGCCCATCCAGTTGGGCCAGCAATTTTGGCGCTCCGATGTACATGTAGTGCCAAACTAGCAGCCCAGGCAGCCCACAAACACCACAAGATGAAAGTATCCTCCAGCTGCTCGCCAATGCATTTCGCTGTGCCAATCTGTACGTTTGCCCTTGGGAATGTTTCTCCCAGCCCAGCTTGCTTTCACTATTCTCTCTTCCCCGCACACACACACACACACACACACACTACGTGTGATATTCTCGTGCCGGATGTGGTGCACAAGCCACACACCGCACTGGGAAAGGGGAATGAAAAATGGCCCGATTTTCCGGACGGTTGATTGTAACGCCCGCTGCACGAAGTGCAAGCGAGTCCGTGGCCGTGCTTTGGCCATGATTCAGCGCGTTTCGGTTGCTTAAGAAGCCTGTAAAGCTGCGGCAATTGCATACATTTAGGCGCAGCCGTGCTCTTACCCTTCGCCTCGTACTCCTTGTACAGCTGGTTGAACTCCTTGTAGTGCCCGTCGGTGTAGCCACAGTTGGACGCCACGTTCACGATGATCAGCACCTTGCCGCGGTACTGGCCGAGCTGCACCGGCTTCCCGTCGATGTCGTTCGCGGTAAAGTCGTACACGGAGGAGGCCACCTTCCCGTCCGCACCGGCAACCGGTGGCTGCGCCGCCGAGCAGGCAGCAACACTGCATGAGGCGGCCACATGAAAACAAAGCAGCAGCGAACAAGAAAACAAAATTGTCTGATTAGGTGGTTTGAAAACAAATAGGGTAGCACAAAAAACAAAAAAATCCTGCCCCGCTGAACTCGCTGTGCGCTGTGTAAAAAAAAAAAAAAAAAAAAAAAAAAAAAAAAAAAAAAAAAAAAAAAAAAAAAAAAAAAAAAAAAAAAAAAAAAAAAAAAAAAAAACAAAAAAAAAAAACAAAGTCGTTAATTAATTTCCCTTTCCTCTCGTGGGCCAAATCATGGTAGAAAGTTTTCCGAATCTCTGAAACGATGCGCGAGACGGGGCACAGATTGGCCTAGAAAACTTTTCACCTTGCCGAAATCAATCTTTGGATCTTACTTTTTTTTAGGAGTTTGGTACCTGCAATTGTTCTTCGAAAGGGACTTTTGGATTGTGTTTTGTTTTTTTGCTTTCATTTTCCGACAACTTAGCGCAAAGTTACACATTACTGGGTGTTGTTGAGTTGTGCTTTCATTTTACTAAAACACACACAGCGCACGTAAACTGCGTGAAGTTAGACAAGATTTAGCTTATTAGTGTGCTGTGTAGCTGTGGCTCGAAAGGAACGCGGTGCAAAACGGGGGAAGGACGTAAAACTTTTCCGCACCCACTTGCCACAAGACCTTGAACACATTCGCCTGCGGCGATGCTATTGATTGATGCGTCGATCTGGAAAATTTGAACCACGCAGACCACTCAGCTGATACTCTTTTGTTTTCCCTCTAGTTTGTCGGCTTGATTACGGAGCCCCCTTTTTGATGGATCATTGTAGCCTACAAGTTTGCCCCGAGCAACGGACCGCAACCGCACGACTTACCCGGCCGGTGAGGAGAGCAAGTTGATGGCAACCATTGCCGTGCCGAGCAGCCCGACGGTAGCACCGACGGCAGCACCGCGCGGTCCAGTTAGCAGGCGGCGTCCCAACAGAAACATGCTTCAGCCGCTTTTCGTACAAGCGAATCCAATTAGCGGGTGATGTTGGCCTCTTCTCGTTCTGCTAGTTCTTGCTCTAAGAGAAGAAAGGGAAAGAATTAGATAAAACTATTGGTTGAAAACGGGAAAGATATCGAATGTTTAGGAAAATTTCGCCTTAAAGTATGCAATGAACATAACACCGGGCGCTAAGAAGCAATCAAATGAAATTGATTTACCGAAACGGCGCCTAAAAGTATACTCCGCGGGTAGCACGTCAAACAATTAAATAAATAGTACTGATCCACATGTTGCATACATTTCAGGAGTAAATAACAATCACACGCTGTTGAAAAACGACCCTACCCGAGCAACCCCTCCCCCCCCCTCCCCCCATTTGTCCACCCACGGTACAAAAAAAAAGCTACCGATTCCTCGAACGGTGGTTAAAAATGGTCCCGATAATGGTGTTTTTTTCCCCGGGACCGGATGCAAAGAATCAAAGCGCTCCGGCGAGTGCTTATTTTTGGCTCCCTTTTAATGCTACCCCCCCGCACAGGCCCTTTCGATCTGTTAATCTGTACCCGCCGCTGGCACAGGGAGGGCGGCGGTGCGCCAAAAAAAGGGAATTAAATTAAATTCTATGAAATTCAATTCTCTCGACACCGCGTCAGACGCGAAAGCGTCAGCCGCTCACCGTGACACCCTGTGGGCGAAATGGAATCGAAAATCGTACCGGCCAAAATGGAAAGACACAGGAAACCAGGGGATTTTGAACAAAACAGAATGTACAACAACAGTTAAAATACTTTTTTTTGAACATTTGCATTTGCTCGAATGTGTTTCCATTTAACACAACCATTTGCACTCTGAAAAACGGTGCACAAAAAGGTAGCAAAACAAGGAAAGTTTTTGAAAATACATTTTGCAGAAAACAGCTACTTCAAATATTTTCATCCCTGCACAGGCAAGTACAGGGATAAAGTGAACGAAGCTACCGGAAATGAGAACATTTCAACGGGGAAAAAGAAAGCAAAGAAGCCAAACCCCGAGCGTAACAATCTAACGCATCCACACAAGCAGCTCGGAACTGGCACCATTGCTCCTCGGCTAGCTCGGTGTGCAGAACTTTCGCAACGGCAAAGGAATGTGTAACGCTCTAGCGTGTGCACCTTTCTTTTCTTGCGCTTTTTTTTTTTTTGCTTTTGTTTCTGTGCTCAACTATTTGCAAGAAAAGCGGGTCGAATTTTTGCTCCAGTTTTTGCTCGCTCCCTTGCACACAACCACACTACGATGCGATGCAGGCGATGCGATTCAGCGGCCTCAGCAGTGCCCGGGGTACAGAGGTTTATTGATCGTTAAACTTTTCTCCGTCCTTGAAACCCAACGCCCGCCAGGGGGTGTGCAGCTGGGACGGAGGGCGAAAGGCGAAACGAGCGGCGGAAAGGGGGGAGGGTGGGGGGTTTTCGTAAAGTATCCCCCAAAGGAGCGTTACTGCGATTCGGGTTCTATGGAATCGACCGTTGGCGAGGGTGTGCAATTTGCTGCGGCGGGTTGCGGCCGGGCAGGCGAAGGTTTTGGGGTGGAAAATGCAGCAGCTGCCGTGCTGCCGCTCGCTCGCGCTCGTGTGTGTGCAATCTCCTGGGTGCAATCGTGCAAATGGTGCTCCAAGCCGAACAACAAACACACCGTGACGTGAAGGAACAAATGTTCCAGCCCGGCCGATCTCAGCCGGGTTGATGATTCTAACCCCTTGGGGAGGGGCAAGAAAAAAAAACGGAAAGACATGTACAAGGGTGAAGAGCCAACAAGGGATCGAAAAGCGTGTGGGCAGGGAGAGATCAATCGCTGGAACGCTTTCACCATAAAATGAAAATCATTGCAAGGATCATAGCTTGACTGGCAAGAATGATTTGAAATCGTTGCACAGAAATGCTCTTCAAAAAGGTGATATTTTGTAGTAACGCTTCATAACGCTTGGAAAAGCCTTTGATGTGAAGCAAATGAGTGAATCCGAATGGGAGAAAACTGCACCAACCTAAGCAGGACCATCATATTGCATACCTTCAGGCGCTTATCGAATGATGCAATTCCAAGTAGTTGGCATCGCCTAAAAGTAGGCAATGCGATTACTCAGCAAACAAAGTGCCATCATACAGAGGGCGCCATCAAGGACAGGACGAGAATGCTCAAGGGCTCGTATCGGTTTGAGCCTTTTTAATAGATTCACATTCCTAGATCCTTACCTCGTCTATACGCCCGCTCTATTCGTAATCGACCGATAACATCCGTAGAGCGTCACTTTAGCCCTGCCCAGGGAGGGAAAAGCTACGATTGGAACGATAATACGAACTGACAATCGGATAATCGATGAAGGACATAATTGATTTCCAGAAAATTGCACCATTGGCACAGTAATTTAATCATTTTCCAGACTCATTTAACGCATTGCATACCGGAAGGCGACGAGTAGCCATCAATTATTCGAATGGAAGGTGGGATTTTACAGTTACAGCGGATGGGTTACGATTTGAAGCTGTTTCAGTAGTTGCTTTACTTTTGAGCAGTTTGTGTTTTTGTGTGTTTTCATTGTCTCCTTGGTGCATGCTTGTTACATGGATCTTGAAAAGAAATCTGCTTTCTATACTGTAATTTCTTTTAGGAAAAAAAAACATATTTTGTTCCCCCTAGGCCTCAAGCATTCAAACTAGTTGCAAGACCTCAGCAGCAGACAAAAGCTACAAACAAAAATACAACAACAAAAACAACAGTGCACCCGTTCCCGCGCCGTAGAGCAAATGACGCTTAAATATACTTCCAGCTTGTTGCCGTATTTCGGTCGAAAACGTGCCTCAAAATCGCACCGCTTACCGGAGGGCGGAGGGCGAGAGTAATTGTGAGAAGAAAGAAACAAAAAACAACCACTCACACACAGCCACCACGAAGCGAAAGCGAACCTGCCTGCCTGCCGCCGAAATCTATACGAAGCTCGGCACGCACGAACGCACTCACAAAGGGCACTGAACGGGCACTACCGCCCTTCAATCAGGCTCGCTCCGTTTTCCCTTCAATATGGCGTGCAAGCACAAAACAAATACGTGTGTGTGTGTGGATGTGTGAGCATGTGTGCGGTGCAAAGGTATGCCAGCCCCGGCCTGGATCGGTTTTGTGGAGAGTTTTGCAGCCTCCAGCAGGGCTTGGTGTCCTTCGTGTGCCTAACTTTACACACACACACACACACACACACACAGCGAAATGGGCAAGTCAATGGCAGCCACATCTTTCCTGGAGCGGTTAGAGGAGCCGGGAAAGAGAGCGCGAGCAGCTAAATCCGTTTGTGGAGAGATTGGAAGGCCTTCACTCTCCACAGGGCGCACGCAAACGCGTCCCGGCACTGTGCTGCAGCCATTACTTTGTGTGCAATTGTGTGTATTGTGCGAGCGCGCGTGTGTGTGTGTGTGTATGTGTGTGGAGAGATTTGCTTCTCTGCATGACAGTGTAAATCACACCCTTGACATTCTCTTTCGCTCTTTCTCTCTCTCTATCGCCATTTCGTGCACAACACGCAGATTGCAGTAAGAGATTCACACTTTCACTTTTTTGGCACGCGCTTTATGTATCTGTATTTGTAGCTAAATGTGTGCAAGAGTGTGCGTGTGTGTGTGTGTCTTTTGCTGATGCGCGAAACGTAGCTGGTCGGCTAGAGTACATCGGAACGAGAATACTAAACAGAAAACAACTGCGAGCTGGCGCGTGTTAAAGCTAGTGCGCGTGAAAAACTAATCACCGATCACGAAGCGGAACAGGCATGGGAAATGGCCATGTGGGGACCAAAGACCCAATGCAGTAATGTTCGTGATGTACAAACATTAACAAAAATAGAACAGCGCGCTGTTTGCTGTAGCGTAAGCCGTTGTTACTATTTTAACAATTTTTCAATAATTGTTTCAGATAATTGTTACACCAAGAAATCGGTGTGATCGTGGTAGCAGGGTTTTAAAATTGACATTGCAGAACATTACATTACAGCCGACCAGCTGAGCAACAAGGACGAGCCGTGCACGTCCTCCCTCCCCCCCCTAATGCGCAGTCTATTCTCACGCCCAATCCCCGCATGGAAACTCCATCCGCTCGCAACTTCGCAGCATCGAGAAAGGGGAAAAAATGGGAAAACAAAATGGGAAAGCCTTACCGAAACTACCTTAGCGAAACGCAGTCGATAGCGCACGGAATGAAATAGAAAACTGGCCGAACAGCGTGCTGCGTTCATGCGTACGACCTCGGTTTCGATTTCTTTTCCACACTTCCCCCGTCCCCCTCTCGCACACCATCCATACTCTTACTTTGTATGCGAACCCGTGACGATGGTGGGTCGCGCAATACAGAAAAGGGAAGAGAGAGAGAGAGAGAGAGCGAAGGAGAGCAAACGAATGGTTCTCAATTTGTTTCGCACGATGTGTTGCAGACACACTTTTCTTTCTTTCTTCGTTATTCTCTCTCTCTCTCTTTCTCTATCTCTCTGCCATTAACGTTCTCTTTCTGCTCCCAGTGCAAAAAAAATATCCAAAACCATGTAATGGGGAGGCTGGGAAAATTCAATTGCACTTCTCGGTTGCCTTTGCGGAAAACGCAGAATAGAGAGCGAGAGAGAGAGAGAGAGAGAGAGAGAGAGAACGCAAAAGAGCGCACGTTGAGCGATAGAGAGAGTCAGAGCACGTGCGCAACAGGGCGCAGGACGCGGAACAACTCTCCACACGGCCAGGCGAAAAGATCCCGCAACAGCAACAGCATCAAGCACGCGGGCGGATTGCATACTAGCGGGCGCTTTTTTTCAGGCTGCGAAAGCCTTGTACGAGAGCAGGAATGAGAGAGAGAGAAAGCGAGAAAGAGAGAGAGAGAGATCGGTACTGAACGGTGGGAGGGAAAAGGCAAGGGAAATAATACCGTTTTCTCACGTTTCATCTCTTCAACACGGAAGCATCCGTGTGTTTTTTTTTTTCGCTCTTGTACCCCGCCACCCATTCTCACTCCCCTGAATCTAGGCAACCCGCTTGCTCCCCAACGCACAGTGGGTACTGCTAAGATCATATTGCAAAAAAAGTTTTTTTTGTGTGTTTTTTTTTACATAGAGTTTGATAAATTGAAATTTTTTGTTGCAATTTTGTCAACAATCTATACAAAATCACGCGCTTGACTAGTCCAACGTTTTCAACCAATCCATTTTATAGTAATTGGCATTCTTTTTTGTACACAAGCTTCAATATCCAATACGCTGGAATGCAACTGTCAATTTCGTATGGAAAAAACAATCCAATCGATGAATATTTTGTTTGACACTGGTTGACAAGTCAACTTTCCAACTACTCATCACGATTTTTGCGGGAGGCTTTTGTTGCATGATTTGTAGGAAAAGTGAAATAATTGGTTCCAGGACTGCAAATACACTAATATAAAATGAATACTGTCTATGGTAAACACTCTTCAGCGCAAATAAAGTCATTAAAGATGTCGATGCCAATACAATGGCATCAAATCTACAACACGCTTGCAAACCACATACAGGGTTTTCAATGATATTATTGACATGTTCAGCGAGTTGTTGATTCGTTCGGGCATATAATTGACACTTTCAGCGAGATATTGAATTGTTCGGAAGCAGGCGTTGACATGTTCAGCGATTCTGTAGTGCTGTCATTTGTTTTGTTTACACCCTGTGCCGCAGGGTTCAATTTTTCATTCTTAAAAGTCCTAAAAGTAGCTAATTATCATTCCCCAAGC